>JAQFVV010012641.1:771923-907104 GCA_028023455.1 Epiperipatus broadwayi
TTTAGATTTTAATGATCAAAGATTCAAGTGAGTTAACTAGTTGATATCTAAATATTCTAGGATTATAGTGGATATTGTACATTACAAAAGCAATTACAAATTAGAGTGACTATCAAAAAAGAGCTCTAAAGTACTTCAAAAGAATATTCCAGTATTTGTATATGTCTTATGAAATACCATAAAGATATTTCTTATTTGAACTATTATTTAGTTTTTACTTAGACTCATAATATTTCAAATGTTTCAGTGATATAAAAGATTTTTTTTGCCAATTAAGTGCAGATATATAAAGTATTTTTGTCCTTACTATTGAAATAATTTAAAAATTCTCTCCAAGTTAATAATAGTTATCTGATAATATATTGGTTAAATCAGTTTTTGATCATTGTTATCAGGATAGATTTTTTTTTTATTTGAGCATCATTTAGTTTTTTAGAATGTCCAATTAACATTCTAAATAGGCTATATAAACTAAGCAGTAGATTTATTTGGTATTAAATTTTGATCAATGGTTATTATTTTTGATATGCTTATTTTTTATACTAAGATCATTAATTAGAAAGGTTTTGACTCCAGACGTTCAAGCTACCTTTAGTCATCCACTCCATCTTATGCAACAAATTTGACAACATAATGCAAAAAGAGATAAATCATCTCCAATATATATATATATATATATATATATATATTTCATGCTAAACCAGCATTCATTATTTGGTCCAGATTGTCATATATATATATATATATATATATATATATATATATATATATATATATATATATATATATATATATATATATATATATATATATATATAATCAATGCTCAGTTTATATTAAGATAGCAAATGTTCAAACTTTAATGGAGAGGCTTCAATCTTCTCCACTCTTCAACCATCCATATCATTGTAAATCTGATAATGGCATGTTTAAAGCCCTTGTTTGCCAATTTTTGTTATGTCATACCCATGTTAACCATAAATCAGTCTGAGCTCTTATATTTAAAACCTTAAGCCCATTTGAATAAACAGAAGATGGATGGGCTGACTACAGGCTGAATATGTAATAATTAAATACATGTATAGTATTTATATTTTAAGCTAGATGTAATTAGATGGATTTGAACCCAGACTTTCATGCTGGTTTTGGTCATTCACTCCATATTATACAACCAATACATATGACCACATGCATGCAAAAAAAATGATCTCCAATATTCGTATTTTATACTGAACCAGCCCTCATTGTTTGGTCTGAATCATCATCTCTCAAAATATATATAATCAATGCTCATTTTATATTAGAATAGAAAATCTTCAAGCTTTAATAGACAGTCTTTAGTCTTCTCCACTCTCCAACTCTTCTGCCATCCATAGCATAGAAAATCTGATGATGGCATGTTCAAAGCTTGTTTGTCCATTTTTGTTGTATCATAGCCATGTTCACCATTAGTTAATCTGCCCCTCCATATGTAGGACCTTAAGCCCATTTAAATACACAGAAGAGGGGTGGTCCTATATATGAGAGGTCAGATTGATTTATGGCCAACATGGATATGACACAATAAAAATTGGCAAACAAGGACTTTGAACACCCCATCATCAGATTTTCAATGGTATGGATGGTTGAAGAATTGGAGAGTGAAGAAAGCTGAAACTTACCCATTAAAGTTTGAAGATTTGCTATCTTAATATAAATGCACTGATTATATATATTGTAACGATCTGGAGAAATGGAGCTTAACGTCATCTGCACTACAGGGCGCCATCTAGGCATTTGAACCTAGAAAATTTATAAAGTAGGCAGATACGTAAGTCAAAAAAAAAATTTTTTTTTTTTTTAAATATATTTTGATATCTGGTCAATAGCCCATGTCACTAGCTCAGGGAGTAGCAGAGATTTAATAATATAATATATTATCTAATTATATTTCAATATTAAAAAAATAAATAAAATAAGCCACTGCCAGTAATTAACATACAAAAATTTATTTACACACACACATATATATATATAAGATTTAACATTATTATTTTAATATGTTTACTTTAACATTTAACATTATTTTTACTATTATTTTAGATTTTTAATTTACATTTTAAATTTTATACTATTATTAGTTCGCATAGATTTGTTTAAAAATGTTGAGTATAGATCGGTTACATAGATTCCACGGTCAAAAACATTTCAAAATAAACATAAACGATCAAAATCCAAAATCATTGATACCATCAATTGCAGAGGGAAATTTATAAGTAACCCAATAGCATTCACCATAAGATGCTTGCGTTAACACCAATAACTTAAAAGACATCCGAATAAATACATTTTAGGTACTCACCATAAGGTATCAGTATTTACCAAATGTCTATATATATTTCGATCGAATATGAAAACCAAAAACATAATCAACCGGTAACGAACCCATGCAAGCGTCTATACCCAACTTAAATTTAATGCATCTTTATTTAGAGTGTCGCGTATGAATAGACTACATAGATTTGCATTTGAAAAGAAAATATTCAATCCTTGTTTAACCTTAGGCCAAAGGTTCGCGGTCAAACCAAACTTCAATCCATCTGATATATTGATGTGTTCAATGTAATACGAATACGGCAGCACAATTAGGTTAAGAGAAAAAACTGCTTCTCGTCAGATAGGAATATTACATCTATCTGACAATGAGAGCAATAAAAAAAAACTCCATAGGAAAGGAACTGCGGTCTCCATCTTATAATTCCTCCCATAGGCAAAACGAGTGTGTGTGGTGTATAATAGCGATTCTGCCCATAGCAAATCTCATATTACATCTACTAATTACACCAATATATCCAATCCATTGACCTAATTCAACTACGAAATGAATAACCTAAGATTACCCTCCCCTAATATAACTTTACAAATCTATATAGCCATTCACGCCCGACTTAAGTTTAATATTTATATAACTAGTTTAATGAAAAACAGAAATCATAATAAAACTTAAAGAACGCATAAATAAATAAATGGAAATGATTTTTTTAAAAAAAATACATCAAATGACATTATTAATATTAATTTACGTTGGTCAGATAGGATTCTATTTGTATTATTTAAATACGGAAAGTTTTTAATTTAATGTTCATTAATTATAAAGTTCTTACGGTTTTAAACAGTTCATCTTTATCTGTTGCTTGCTATTTGAACATGAATCCCCACGCCATCCAAAAAGGATTGGTTGAGTTAGCCATTGTTTTTTATTTATTTATCTGGAGGTCTTTTAATTTAGTTGGTCCTTAATGTAGAAAAAAAAAGATGTCATTTCTCTTTTTTTTTTTAACAAAACTGAAAAGATTGAAGTGCGTCTTTTCAATCCCTTCTTCTTCAACTCCACACTAACACATATAGTCACATCATAATAACTAATTAATTCTTTTATTTTCAAACCTTTCCTTTTATAATAATTTTGTGGATTAACTCAACATTACGTCATGATGGTGAAAACTTTTTCGTTGAGGTCCGATTTCCCGATGGATTTCTTTCATTTGCTAAAAGTTTCTATTGTTTTCCTACCTGACTGATGTTTATACATTTAAATGCCCAAAGGCTAGTTTACTAATTAAAATAATCATTTCCATTTTACAAAAGATTAATTAATTTGTTTTCAAACTTAAACATATATTTTTATCTCTAAATCTTTTCTGAAAATTTAGTTTTAAACTACTCTTTTTTTAATAAAGTTTTATTTTAATAATTATTTATCTGTGCGATTTTATATATATGCGAGTTTAAGATGATTTTTTAATTTTCAGTTTTTAATTCTTAAAAAAGAAATTTTTATTGGCGAACTTTTTTTTTTTATGTTTACTAATAAAAAATAATGTAATGTACGTATGTGCCCGTTACAATATATATGTGTGAGAAATGATGATCCAGACCTACTGATGAGTGCTGGTTCTGTATGAAATAGGTATATTGAAGATCATTTATCTTTTTCAAATGTAAGTGGCCGCATGTATCAGTTGAATAAGATAGAGTATATGACAAAAAGAAGTTTGTAAATCTGGGTTCAAATTTCCTTTAATTACATCTAGCTTAAAATAAATTATACATGCATTTAATTATTAAAATCGTTAATATTTTGTTTAAAAAACTTTAAAATATTATGCCTTTTAAAAACAACTTACAAAGCTTTTTTAAATATGACTAGCTCAATTAAATCGTTATGCTTAACTAAAATATGTATAATTATCTTTAATATATTTTTATAATACTATATCTTATCAAATTTATCATAACTTATCAAAAATTAATATAGTTCAATATCATCTACTAATTAAATAAGTATTTACTAAAATCATGAGACTGTGAAGTGAAGTTACAATTGGTAATTGAATTTACATTGAGCCAATGTCTTCCCAAGACATTATCTCAATGGCATAAGAATACTAATTACATCTTTATTATTTCATTACTACATCTACAGCACTCTTATGTCTTTTATAAATTAACTACCTTTCATAATAATAGATAAATAAATCTCAATCTTTTGTTAAGGAAAATATAAATTAAATAATCTCAGGTTCTTCTAATTATCTTAAAGTAATAATAATTCGTGCAGATAAGAATGATAAGGGATTTAATATCAAACCTAACTACACCTAATTTACTCCAATAACACTAACTAACAAGAATAATCTTTAGTGTATAACTTAATCTTATCTATTTTTATTATACTATTAATCATTAAGAAAATAAGTAAATCATATACATGTTTTCATTTCCATATAGCATCTTAATTTTAAAATATACTAAATTCTTATAATCTAACAATCTGTGGCAATAAATAATATTATACTCTTATATTGTGCATTATAATTACTTTCTGACCATCATAATATTATATGTTAATGTCAATCAATTTCTATAAATTATATTAAGAAAATATTGTGTTTCTTTCTAAATAATAATAATAATAAATTCATATTGTGCAAATATATTATGTTTATTCAAATTATCTGTTGTCAAATGCTGTGGTGTAAAATAATGAATTCGACACATTTTAAAACAACTCAACAAATTTATTTACATCAACTTTAACCAATAACTTATTTACACTATTTACATTAAAAGTGAAAATCAAAGAAAATAAAAAAAATAAGAAAAATAATAATACAAGTTTTTTTTTTTTTACACTGTTACTATTTCCATAATCATAAATAAATAATTTATACATTCTTTAAATGTTTTATCAACAACATTTAATTAAGTTGATGAACTTAAAATTTAATAGATATCATTTTGTCATCAATTAATACAAGAAAATTTTATGTAAAATATCCTAAAATGTAGCACATGTAAATAAACAAACGTTAACAATTAAAATGCTACTTCACCTAAGTATTTCTGCTATTTATATTATAATGTATTAATATGTATTACATTTACTATTAGCATTACACCAATGTCAAATAATGTATAAACTGATATAACTTTGTGATACAATAATAATTATTGATTATAATTATTTATTTCATTCTAACGTAATTTCATACTACATGTCTTACCAAAATATGCAATACGTATATGTTCTTTTAAAATAATCTTTAAAATTATTCAACAATTACCGATTTTCTAAGGTATTATATTAAATAAAATTCTATGATTCTTTTCTATTTAAACTATTACTCTTCTTAACTTGTTATTCCTATTCCTTCCTAATAAACTTCTATCTAAAATATCGTTTTAACCTTATTCAACTTCAGAAAAACAGATGACCAATAATTATCCAAACTCTCTTATACCTCATCATCTATATCCGATAAACCTTCAATCAAAATATAAACTTCTATGTAAAATTAACTTAACTTATCTAATAAAATAAAATAAAATATAAATTTTTATATCTCTTACTAACTTGAAAAGAAAAATAATAACTTATACTAATATAATAAATCTCATTCCTAATATTGTAACAGAAAACATTAAAATTTATCCACGAAAGAATCATATAATTGTTTCTAGATTTCTCATATTACGTTGTATTAAATTTACATCATAAATTCAAAGTATGCATATTAAAATAAAACTGTTATTACTAATCTTATGCGTGTATATTATTTAAATATTTATACATTCATTCAACAATCAAATAATATTTGGTTGATCTAAAGAAAACATATCAAAATACATCAAATTATTATTATTATATAATTTTTACCATAAATGATACTCTAATGTACAGTCCGCCATACGATGTCCTCCAGGATTATAGTTTTACAAAATAATTTCACATTTACACTCAACAATTATTCTTTAAAATATTACGTGTCGTATAATTATAAAAAAATAAACTTTATGCAATGAAATGTTATATTAATATTTAGTTATTTTTTAAAAAATGTAAATGTACCTTTCCTATCTTTACAAATCAATAATTAATTAAATATTTATGTTAGTTAATAAATAAAAACATATTACATAAAATCCAACGGTGTCTTCTTTCACCCATAATTGTTCTTTTTCCTAGGCACAAACTTTCACCAAACATTACTTCCTTTTCCGGTACATCACGTGTTTTTAAAAGTTTTTATGAAATAAATGAAAACGTTCTTTTTTTAAAAAAAAAATAAAATAAAAGTCAGTTCCACCATAAACAAAATAAAATTAAAATAGTTTATAGGATCCGGATTCATTTCTTTAAGGAAAAAAAAAATTATTTAAAAGTTATTATTTTTTTTTAGAATTAGTCAATAGTTTATAAATTCTTATTTAATTATTCTAATTGACTTGGATATCCACGTATATTTTATTTGCGCATTCCTTAACAAATATCTAGGTAAGATTAATTTTAAATTCTTCTGTACGACCAGCGTTCAGACTTTAATAATATAATAATTTTACTTATAGGTATTTCTTGGCCAATTAAACTTCCAATTTATTTGCCTTTTAAAACTATCAAAATTTAGTCTTTTAAACCACAAAGACTTTACCAGGCAAATATTTATATAATCATTATTATTTACCATATCTTTACCAAGATATATACTTAGATTTATAATTTACAAATACTTTCTTCATAAAGAAGTATTTCTCTTTCTTTAAAATATCTGTTTTATCAAAATTAATTACAATCAACTTTTAAAGTTACATACTGTCCAACATATTGCTTTTACCCATCTAGTAATTCTCTTAGTTAATCCAGCGTTTGTTAAATTTTTAATATAATGTCTCCAATACATTTTATCCTTATACGAGATTTTCATGATTATTTGATAGTAAATTGAGCTTCGATAGAGACGATCAATAGGAAACTATAATTAAATTAGCACTGCATATTTGACGGTAAAACTTTTTATAAATTATTTAAAACCACTCTCTTATAATTTTTAAAATGACTACGAGAGCGTCTATAATTTTACTTAGCTATCTCTAATAGCACACTTTACTTTAAAAATTACAATCATAATCCCCTCCGAACAATTGAACCTTGGTTTTATACCGGAATAAACTTCCCACTTGATTGGTAAATTAAACAATCAACTTGCTAGCTTATTTACATATTTTACCAACAATACAGAATTAAAAATAAATAATGACTTATTTAATATTTATTATTTATTACATTATTAAATTCTTAAATTAATCTTTATCATTTATTTAAATCTATTAAACATTTTTTAAAATATACTTTCTTACTTTATTTCACTTTTAACTTTTATAATATTATTTTTATAAACAAACTAAGTCTATTTTTATTCGTTATGTTTTTTTTTAAAACAGCATTTTAAAAATCAGATTTAATGTTTCACATTAATTATCTTTATTTTTATCTCGTGATAGCCAATATAATACTTATAATTTTTTATAACAGAATTTTAAAATAGTTTTGGCAACTTTACTAAAAACTCACAAGCATGTGTGTATGTGTCTAACTAACATCTGTTTTACAACACAGATACAAACGCCTGTAATAATCTAAAAATAAACTAACAATTTCATTTTTTAAAAATAAATATTTTTAAAATAAACAATATATTATAACAACTTTTAAAATAATAATTCGATATTATTAAAATCAAATATTAATCTTCTATTATGTACTACTAATAATTAAAATATTTATATACACCTATTAAATATTAATCTTTATCAACAATAAATATATGCATTTAATTTTAACTTGTCTTTTTAAAAACTTTTAGTTTTAAACATTTATTTATTAAATTTATTAATGCAGTATTAATTATGGCCAGTTTTCCCAACCACATACTATTATCATCTTTATTGAAACGTCTCTCTCAAACATCAGCACAATTTTCACATATCAAACACTCATAAATTACTTTAATTACACTTTTTGAAAGATTGTTATTAACAAAATTAACATCATATAGCTAAATATATCTTAAAATTTAAAATTTTTAAAACAGATTGATATAACAATTTATGGAGACCCATACAAAAGGGCACAATATGTGAGTATATATATTGTAGCCTGCTTTTCTGATTGTTCAACAAATATATACTCTCTATTATCTGTTATATTATCTCAACCCTAAGTAATAAAATATAATATCGATAATATATGAAACTCTCTATCTGGTTTGCAACTTCCAATACATTAAAATATAAAATAGACTTTAGGAACAATTACATTATAGAGATTCTAACATTGAGAAGCATATAAAATACACTCCACAATGGTATTGCTATTGTATAAATTCTCCAACTACTATCCTATTGTAATCATTAGAAAAATCCCTACAACAAAACAATGACTAACATAATATTTCATTTTAAATAATTACTTAACCCTTCTTCTATAATTAAAGAAACTATAAAATAATAATATGAAATCAAACTAAATTAAATTAAAATAATTTATGCTATCCTATGATTTTCTCGGGGATTATTATTAATCTCTTCTAAAATGTAATATAACAATTATATTGATAACTAAATACGAATCGCTCTAGAGGGATTTTATTGGGATCCAACTAATTAAAATAAAATCACACTTACCATTGAAACACATTAACTAACTTCTTGTTTTGAAATTAACCTAACTACAATAATAATGCAAGAAGATTAATAGCTACAATATATTTCCTACTTTCACTTAAATAGTTTAATTTATTTTTCTAAGATTTACTAATCACTCTAGAATAATCATTTTATTATAATTGAAAGCTTTATCATCTACTTCTTATGTATTAAATGTCAATCAATTAAATAAATTTCTTAATCCATTAGCATTTACCCACTATAAATACAAGACATACTTTACAAATAACTTCTTTTTGAAATAAAATAATATTTCTAAATTTATTCTATAAAATAAATTTCAAATCTAGATTTCAACATCAGAATGCGATTCTTAAAATGCAGTATTAATTTCTATTATATGCTCTACATTTGGTAATAATACTTAATTGCATTTTTTAAATAAATCTTCAAGATTCTTTTTATGTTTAATAAAAATATGAAGTCATACAAATTCCCTTTAATATAATTATAATTTAAAATTAATTAATAATTAATGTATTAAATTATAAATTCTTGAATATAATTATTTAGATGAAATATGTAATAAATATATGATAGTAATAAATCTATGTGGATTATGTGCTTTATGGATATGACCTTGTGATGGAAATGACTTGCAACATGCAATAAAATTACTAATGCAAACTTCAAATTAAAATATTCATTTATTTTACAACAGTAATAATTAATGACAGATATAAACACTATATCACATAATTAATTAAAAACATAATAATTTAAATATTCATAAATTTACAATAAAATCATTCACATTAATAATAGATGCAACAACAATCATCCCACACATTCTAGTCTTCATCTTATATTTTTTATCTAATTCAATAAAATAATAAGTTAATCCTTCTTACCATCATTTATGCTTTCTTAATATAATCATACAGTTTTACAGATCATGTGTTATCTTGGGTTTATCTTTTTGGCCATCCATATTTACCCTATATTTTATAACTCCAAATATTTCAATAAAGTTATGTTTTAAGGATAATTTGTACTTAAAATTTGTATGAAAATATTGCACTATAATTTAACTAACAAAATTAGTGATGTTGTGGTAACATTAAAAACAATAAAAATAAAATATTTAAAGAAATAATGAAATCAAGGATTCTATTTCATACACTATCATTCATTTTATGTATTTTTTTCTCTTGTTTATAAAAATTTTCTGTCTTACTTTGATCTTGGGTATCATTATTTAAATAATAATTTATTCAAATTTTATTTAAATGCAATGTATTTGTTTTGTGTATAATATTACAACTTTGATACTAACCTTTTAAAACTTAGAAATAAAAAAACTATAAAATTCCTAAAAATATCTACTCAACTTTTGATGCCTACTATATTCTTATTTCACAGATAAGAAACTGATTTTATTTAAGTATTATATCAAAATCTAGGAATGGATGTAGCCTTTATTTATGAAGTATCATACTTTAGCAAGTAGTCATTTTTTCTAATGATCTTACCCCAATTTTATTCTGGCTTATACATCAAGTACTTACGGTATATACAACACTCATTTTCTGTGGAAAATCTTCTCATTTCTTTATAATAAAACATATGGGTATCACACAAATTAATTACTTAGTTCTTCAGGATGGTATTTTATATCCTACCCTGGAATGCCAACTTATCTTTCTATACTATATCTTCAGCATCTACTATTATAAACTACCTCTGGGCCAATAATATAATTCAATCTTCCTATCAGATATTTATCTATCCACATTAGATATTATGTTACAAAATAAATTGTTTAGCTTTGCCATCATCAATATGATACTTTTTCTAATATAACAAATGAGATCATAATTATTTTTTTCACATTAACATTCACTCTTTTTCTTACTCTCATAGATAACATTATATTTTGTAATATATTTATTGTTATTTTTATAGAATCTTATATTTTTTTATTTATCAACAGTATTTCATTTCACTTATCAAATATAATTTATGATCATAAATTTGAAATTTATTTAAAACACATTATACCCTAATCAACTTTTAAAACTTTATATCTACCAAAACATAAAGTTAAAGTATTATATTATTCACATACATTGTTATGTTATAACTCATGTATACTCTCTTCATTCTCTAAGTATACTCTTTATTTTTTAACAAAAACGAATAATAATAGGTTAATACCTCTTAATCTTATATGCTAGATTGCATATAAAAATTATTTCAATTATTGCTAACTATAATACATAATTTTTTATATTTCATATCAAAAAAATATCAATAATAAAATTTAAATTTAAAAAAAATATTTTTCTGTTTTGTTTTGTTTTTTTTAAGAAAAAGACAACCTGTTTCAATTCCTAGTTTAACATTAGCATAATAACCAAATTGATGTTCACAATTCCTCACGAGTTTTGTTGTTCTCATCTCTTTCTGCTTAACAACATGCACATTTAAGCATAACATTTTAAAAATAATCATACAATAACAGGATAAAAGTTTCTAAATCCGATCTTGACTGGTTTAAAGTTAAATGCGCATAAGTATCCTCTTAAAAAAATATAATAATGAAAGAATTTAATAAATATTCATAATAAATCTTCATATTAATTTTTTCATGTTAAATATTTTAAAATACGTTAAGTTAATTCATCAATAAGTTTTACTTCAACTTATCTCTTCACTTTACTCTTATTTAATAGTTTCATAGATTTTATATATATATATATATATATATATATATTTCTTTCTAGTACTGTAATATATCATCTTCATTATTGTCATTCACTATTAAAAAGTTAAATGAACTTTTCTGTTATTCTTTATCTTTTTATATTCCTTTTTTATAATAATAATATAACTCTATTTACTAATATCAAGACAGTCTTCATCTATATAAGATTTCATCTTATATTAAAATATGATAAATATTAATTATTTTTTTTAACCTTTCTATAATTTATTCATTATTAAAGTATATACTAAATATTTTATTCGTTTAATTTTTCCAAGTTATTTATAACATGTCAGTTATTTAATTCAAAAAGGAAATTAATTTCAACTAGATTTATCACTATCAACAAAGTCATTATTTTTAAGGTGTGATAAAATAAATTTTATAAGTTTAGGAAATTTATAACTCTGTATTTTATACTTGTTTATCTGTTTAGATATATAACCAATAAAATTATTTAATTTGTCATATATAAACAAAGGTTTTCTCGTGCAATAGCAGACATATTTTTTTTAAATAAAAATAGTTTTCTTTCCTTTTTCGTGGTTCTTCCAAATGACAATAATATTTTAAATAATTCTTTTAAAATTGCATTAGCTATCATTTTAATTATGAATTAATTTTCAGGACTACAAATTAGGTCGTAATAAAGAAATTAGTTTAAATTCAGTCCATGGCATTTAAGATTACTATTAAATATATTATATCCTTAGGCAGCTTTTAATTATTACTTTTACTGTTTTAAAAAAATTAAAATATTTTAAATTTTTTATACTTTTATGAATTAAAATTAAACAGTTTTTTCACTTTACTTTTTAATGAATTAATTCCCTGGTTTATCTGCTCACTCACTTAAATAGTCCACACAAAATAATGTCAGAATATCAATTAGTTACATCTTATTGGTTAATATCGAAAATCAACCAATGAAACTTTAAACAATTATCTTTTTTGTTTGTAATTAAAATTTATTAAAAATTAATAAATATTTTACAAATGAACTTAACTTATATAGTTTTTAAAACTGACATTTTAAATATAATTATAATTTTAATATGTGATATAATTAATTGACTTTAAATAAAAAATATAATAATAAATATTTATATTTAAAATATATTATTATTATTATTATAATTTAAAATATTATTATTATTATTATTATAATTTGAAAATAAATTTGTAATTAATAATTGTTCATTCTTTCATTTACTAGAATTCTATATAGTATACAGCATTTCTCTTTCAAAGGATCACTGTAATGAAAATACTCTATGATACAATATATTACTACTGCAACTTTTATTAAATTTAAAAAAATCTATATAAGTAAATATATTGGCATGAATTAAAAACTATTGTAGTCAAATTATATAATGGTTTATAATATAAATAACCACAAAAAAGAATAGGTATTACATATCTCTGCATAATTCTACTATTAAACTTTATCTATTAAGTTATTTGTGCATGTATATCAAAATTTCATAGCACTACAATTATCTGAATTTTAAATTTTGAACTATAATATATATTTTATGTTCTCTTTTTACTATGGATAATCAATCAAACGGTTATAACTTTTATATAAATGAAGTCCATGCCTTTATCTGTGTAAATTTATTAAACTCACATATATATTGGTACATAATATATTTAAATATTCATATCTAAATTCACCATCAAATTAAACAGTGATGATATATACAATTATGGATCAATGATTTTTTTGAAAGTCATATATATAAATTTTATTAAACATCTTACAATATTGGCATCCACCCACAAAATATAAAAAATGAATTTATTAACACCTACACCGAAAAATATATATGAGAAGCAACTTAAACAAAGGGAATTAAAATATCCTACATTCAAATCTATATAGATATTTATATTGCCTTTTTAAATCAGTTTAAATTATATTTATAAGGCACGATATTTATGTATTCATTTTAGTAACATTGCAAATAAAATTCTGCATTGTAAATATGATATATGATCTATTTAAATATGTCAATATAAACATATCTAGTGATTTGACATTGGATATTATACTCCTCACTATCTAATAAGACATATTTTGCAGGTTCATCTTTTTTAAAAAAATTTTAAATAGTGATATACCAACATTTTGACTTGATCACACAAGTCACTCACTGGGTGATAAAAGGTATAAAGATGGTTGTAGAGGCACTAGAATCACTGATTTGAAAAAAATGTTAAAGTTCCACCAATAGCAAAAATGTTAAATTAAGAATGTTTTTAAAAAAATATTTCCAAATAGGAAGATGTTTGCATATATCATCTCACTTATTGATATAATCTGGCCTTTTAAGTACCTCAATGGCTTCTCTAATTTTGAATTGGTAGAGTTTATCACATCTGGATATGATCCTGGTACTAGAAAAATAAATTTTATAACCTGAATCTATAGTATGGAGTGAGAGTGCTGATGATTATGAGTGTTGTTTAACTGCATTAGCAAGCTCATCTCTCCTTACACTGATGAAATTATTACTCATACCTATGTATGAAGCTTTACAATTTTTATATGAGATTTGATAATCATCATGAGATTCAAGAGGGATTGAATCCTTAGGCTTTATTACTATATTGCTGATCTTTTGATGAGTAGAAAATGCTGTAACTATATTATAGCATTTTAATATACATCCAATACTGTCTGTAGTTCCTTTTACATATGGAACACAAATCCTAATAGCTGATTTATCATCTTTTTGTTTCCTATTTTTTCCATTTTGGGTTTGAAATAAGGCTTTTTTTATAAATTTATAATTATAACTATTTGATAATAAAACACTATTAATATGATTTATTTCTTTTTTCAGATGTGACTTATCTGAAAGATTAATTGCTCTATTTAAAAAAGTTTTGGCTACAGAAATTATCTGAGTTGGGTGACAATGAGAATGGAAATGTAAGTATCTGTCCATTTGTGTATTCTTTCTGTAAATCAAAAAAGATAAACTATTTGGTGTTCTGGTGAGCAGAACATCAAGAAAAGGGAGTTTTCCATCAAATTCTGTCTCCATTGTAAATTTAATATGAGGATGCATATTATTTAAATGTAAGAAGAAATCATCTAATTTATTTTTTCCACATTGCCATATGACAATAGTGTCATCTATGTATCTAAGCCAAATGAGAGGTTTTAAAGATGATAATTCTAAAGCATGAGTTTCAAAATTTTCCATGAATAAATCAGATAGATGAGCCCATATGAGTACCAAAAACTTGTCTGTAATGCTGGCCATTGTATACAAATAATGTGTTCAAAAGACAATGTTTAATCAAAGCAATAATATGGTCTGGTAAATTGCAACATTGTGAAATTATATTTGAAGCTTCTTCAATTGGAATGTTTGTAAACAAAGACTAGACATAAAAACTGACCAGAATGTCATTAGCATTAATTTTTAAATTTTTTAAAACAGAAATAAAATGAAAAGAGTTTTTAAACATCATGTATCTGTCCAAAATTTTATGAACTTCCAAAAATTCACAAACCAGACACCCACCCCTTTGTCCAATAGTAAGCGCAATAGAATCTCCAACTTGTATTTTAGCTAGATATTGGATTTCATTAAACCTACAATTCCATCTATTAAATCATACATTAAAATATATTTTCATTTTATTTTTGTTTTAAATTTTTTTTTAAATTAATGCTAATAACATTCTGGTCAGTTTTGATGTCATATCTTTGTTTACAAATATTCCAATTGATGAAACTTTAAATATAATTTCACAACGTTTCAATTTACCAGACCATATTATTGCTTTGATTAAACATTATCTCTTGAACATATATTTTGTATACAATAGACTCAGACAAGTTTTTGGTAGTTCTATGTACTCACCTATCTCATGAGTAATAGCTGATTTATTCGTGGAAAATATAGAAACTCATGCTTTAGAATGATCTTTAAAACCTCTCATTTCGCTTAGATACATAGATGACACTTTTGTCATATGGCAACAAAAAAATAAATTAGGAGATTTTTCCTTACATTTAAATAATATGCATCCTCATATTAAATTTAAAAATGGAGATGGCATCTGATGGAAAACTCCCATTTCTTGATGTTCTAGTCACCAAAACACCAAATAGTTTATTTTTTTCGATTTACAGAAAGAATACACACATGGACAGATACTTACATTTCCATTCTCATCATTATCCAACTCAGATAGTTTCTATAGCCAAAACTCTTTTAAATAGAGCAATTAACCTTTCAGATAAGTCACATCTGAAAGAAGAAATAAATCACATTATTAGTGTTTTATTAGCAAATAATTATAATTATACATTTATTAAAAAAAAGCCTTATTTCAAGCCCAAAATGGACAAAATAAGAAACAAAAAGATGATAAATCAGCTATTAGGAATTGTGTTCCATATGTAAAAGGAACTACAGACAGTATTGAACAGATATTAAAATACTATAATATAGTTACAGCATTTTCTACTCATCAAAAGATCAGCAATATAATAACCAAGCCTAAGGATTCAGTCCCTTTTGAACTCATGGTGTTTATCAAATCTCATGTGAAAATTGTAAAGCTTCTTACATAGGTGTGAGTAATTGCCGCATCAGTGTTAGGAGACATGAACATGCTAATGCAGCTAAACAACCCTCATCATCATCAGCACTCTCATTCCATACTATAGATTCAGGTCATAAAATTGATTTTTCTAGTACCAGGATCATATCCAGATGTGATAATCTCTACCAATGCAAAATTAGAGAAGCCATTGAGATACTTAAAAGGCCATATTGTATCAGTAAGCTAGATGATACATGCAAACTTTCTTTTATTTGGAAAGATTTTTTTAAAAAACATTCTTAATTTAACATTTTTGCTATTGGTGGAACTTTAACGTTTTTTTTCCAAATCAGTCATCTTATGCTTTGTAATTAATTGATAATATTATCATATGTTTAAAAATTTATTATAGCTTATCATTCCAAAATAGTACATAATAATTAGCACTGTTTAATTCTAATATCATATATTTACAATGATTTATGTTGTTTTCAAAATTTATTTAAATGAATACTCAGAGTTTGTGCTTTGAAAATATCATTTAATTTTTTAAGCATGTGTTTGTGTCAAACAATGCCCTTATTAAAAAAAAACATTTTTGATTGCATTTGAAAATTAACATTTAAATCTAATTTTTAGTTATTTGTTTAAAAAAAAATTTTTTTATCTTGTTTCTCTGAATTATGCCTTTCAAAATGAAAATACAAAGAAAAAGAGTACATTTTAAAGCATTCTTATTTTAAATAAAAGTTTTGAATATTTTCTTTTTTTAATCAATAATATAATGAGACCTATTCTTTAGAATTTTAAAAGTAAAAAATAAATAAATAATTATTTATATATTTCTGTTAAATAATAAAATATTAATAAATATTAAAGTTTAAAAGAAGTTTGATTTTGAGAAAATATATTCAAAAAATATAAAGTTTTTTTTAACATCATAATGGTAAAATGTACTATATGCTAAAATAAAATTAAAAAAATGTGTTCTTTAACTTTAAATTTATAAGTAGCACTTAAATTCCTGTGATCTTTTATTTTTATAGTCATTTCAATTATGGATCAGAGCACAAGATTAGGTTTAGAGAGGTATTGTGTGGTATATTATATACTACATCTCTTATGCTTAAATAAACTAATAATAATCAGTTGTCAAGACAACGTAACAGTTAATAGTATATTTACTTCTTAATTGCAGAGTTGCATTGGTAATATATTTCTATATCTACTTAAGTATGAATGATTTGGTATGGGAATTACATTTGATAACTCATTAGTTGTAGACACTCGTATACTCATATTGAAGCAGTCAGATATGAGTTCGATCCTAGCTTCATGACATCTAGCCATAAGCCCACTTCAAACCCTAGTACTAACCTTAAATTTCCGATGCAATTGGGCTTTATATGTTCAATCCATGCTAATTTCCATAAAGGAAACTTATTTTATAAATGCGTATTAAAATTAATTCTTTCAGATTTAAATTGATCAATTCTATTAATAAATTCATGATAAAATTATTCATGAATTTATATATATTACAATTGCGTGGATTGTGCATATATATTTGTAAATATTTAAATATATATAATTGTTCAAAAGTTTCATTGCATCAGGACTATTTGTTTTTTATTTTTAAATAATTTGTTAAAGTTTTAATGATTAAAAGCTACATTTTTTTGATAAGCTTTCAGATTTTCCCTTTCCAAAAACAACAGTTAAAGTTTTATTAATTAGAAAAAAAGATAAGGATTTCCTAATTAAAATCATTTTCTGATTTTAAGAATTCATTTTCTAATTAGAAAATGAATTCAAGTTAATGAGTTTGAAAGCCTTATCAAAGGAATGTACCTAAAAACAATCAGTAAATCTAAAAACATTGATAATGAAAGATGTGCTAGCCTGAAGGCATCAGAGGACAAAATATATAGCTCTGAAAAGTTTGGAGAAAAAAAGCCATCTTTGTTGTAGAGAAGTACCATAAACTCTGTGCATCTTAAATAGTGTTTCTATCATGGTAAGGTGCTAAACATCAGGAATCTGGCTATCGGTTTCTGAAGTCCCCTGAAAATCTTCAATGGAGCTGCTGAATCTTTTCTGAACCAATCATGCTGCTAACATTATGAAAAGCCACTAAAATGCTGTCCAAGTAATCGATCAAATGCATGCTAATGTTTTTACCAACCCGGACATGTAAACTAAAACCAGCCCCAGAAGAAATGGTGATATGTTTCCATAATGAACCTTAAACTTTCTGACCAGTTTTGAACTTTTTTTTACACACCCTTTAGAGCTCTTTTATCCTTTAATGTAATAATCTTTATAAAACCTTTTATTCATGCTACTGTAAACTTATATCATAATTCTCTCAACCTCTAGTCTTTAACTTTCCTTTCTTACATGGCGGTTCATTTATTATATTACATATATTTAATGTGTGATTTATTAATGTCATTTATGTTTAATTATATGCCGATAATCCTTTGACTCGATAATCTCCTTTGTTTCCTTTGCTTTATGCAAATAATATAATAATAAATCTAATAGTAATTCTCACCCATTAGAACTAAATTTATACATTCTATTAATCAACGAGTTGAAAGAAATTATTAAATGTTTACTATTTTTATAACTAATAATAAATTATTAGCTCCATTTCTAATCTATGCCCCAGCTATTTTCTCAATTTACCAATATTTATCTACTCATATATATAATGTTAAAATATTCTGCAAAGAGTTGATAAAGGAATCAACTAAATATATTCTGATTCAGATTTCTGTTATTTTCTATTAAGGTTCAGGAGGGGCACGATGTTTGGGGCATAATTACTATAATTTATAAATGCGTTGAAATAGTTTTATATAAAAGCTCGTTTGACTTTAATTAATTGATCAAGTCATCACATAGAGCATTCTATAATTGGGTTTTATTTTTCAAATGATGACTATCAAGTCATCATCTTCAAACATTGCTGACATAGGGCAATCTTCCGCTCCGTTAGGCTGGTTGGTAATAATATTTCTGTTATTTTAAATTATCGAGGAAGAAAGCACTTCCTCTCCTGTTCATATTAGTCAAAGGGCATAAGACTTGTCAGATGCAAGCCACCATAGGACTTTGATCATCGACTAGCTATCGTCTTTCAATTTCACTTTATAGCTCATAATTCGTCAGCACCGTTAACTCTCTGTTCCAGTAAAGCCTGCTCTGATGCTCGTAATTCGTGATGAAGTGATTTCAATTAAAGTCGAACAAATTATCAGTTATATTTAATTAAATAAGTTTTCCAATAAAGATTAAACTTATGCCCTGAAATACGTATCTTGCTCTTCATGAATGGATTTGTGAATGTGAAAATCAATCTCACATTCTGTCATAATAAAATTAGAGTAATAATTTCCTTTACTAATGAATACCTTTATCTGCCTTTATTTTCTTGTTGGTGGCATAGACAGATAGACTTTCAAATATTGTGTAATATTTATTGGCATATAATAATGACTGCCACTCTTATTATAATTATAAACTATGTTAAAGGCTAGAGGTGATTAATATAATCATTATTTAAAATTCAAACAAAACAAATTACTATTATTAAATATTTTCTAAACACACTTGGTTTCTTAGTTCTTAATTCTTTTATAATTGTTTTAATGTTAATACTCACTGTCTGTGTTGGCAACCCGAGCATATACATATGATTCGATTTAAAATTATTTTAGTCAGTTTATTATCAGATGTTAATGTCAGTTCAGGGGTCTCTGATCTTCACCAACTGTTGAGCTAGTTTCTTGGCACATAGCACTATGCTATCAATTTAGATTTCTACTAATCTGAGCTGTTGAGTTGGGTTTGAATTCAGTTTAAACCTGCTGAGTTTGGATCCGACTTGCACTGAGGTGGTGGGTTTTTCGACTAGTACAATATAAATCATGATTGCCAATAGCTGATTTTTATTTGTCATTCACAGTAAAACAACAAAGCTTAATAAAACAGTAGAATATCTACAAACTATTGTCATACAACCTCTATAAATAAAGAATATATCCCACTTTTTATCCTGTGTCAAAGATGCTTAAATAAACAAAGAATGAAGCATATGATTAAAGCAGATTGAGATTTTGATCCGCCTACAACTTTGCATAAATCTTGTCTAACATATGAAATAAATTAATTTTTAACCATTTTTACAATCTTCCAAGCTCTTATTTAATGTTTAAAAGCATAATTTATCAATAGTTAATTGCTTCCTAAGGTTACAGCAAAAGCTTAATACAACAATAAAATGTCTACAATCCAATTTTTATAGATAAAAAAGATCAATGCCTGTCTTTATTCTGGTCACATTTAAATGAACAAAAAGTGGTACTTATGATTGATGGAGATCAAATTTTATCTACTTAGAAGTTTTTAATAAACCTCATTCAACAAGCAAAGATAAATTGCTGATTAGGTGGATAAAAATTTCAATCTATCATGTGTTTGACTCTTTGCTTAATTAATCAAGTTGGAATCTATTTTTTTTAATTTATAGAGATTGCCTTGATCTCAGATTATGATTATTTTATTGGTTTAGTAAGCTTTGGCTATTGTTGTATATATATAAAATTAAAATTTTAATGGTAAATACAATATTATAGTTTAAATTCTTTTCTAGCGCTTTTGATTATGTGGTAATCCTCATCAGCTTTAACTGAATTTCAAATTTTTTAAACTTACTGCTACATATATTTCCATAAGCTATGTATGGCCATATTTGCAACTTGCTTATTAATAATATCATCTTTATATTTATCAATCAAAATTGGCTCTTTAATTTTCCTCTTTTTATGATTTCTTGCTTCCATTAATATTTTTATTTCACTCCTATTATATATATATATATATATATATATATATATATATATATATATATATAATATTTTATAATGGGTTTTGTATTTTACATTTATATATATATTTGTAAGATGGATAACAAAATGATATAACATCAAATAAGCATTGATACTTACTCGGACTCCAAAAAATAATATTATAGTTGAATAATAATTAGTAGCATGGAAAAACAAAAATAAAAAAGTGCACAATGGCATAATACATAAGTGTTAGTTGGCCAATAATGAGAACTTTTATTTATGTCTCAGTTGTTTAATTTGCAAACAATAGTACTAATCTTAATTATCGTAACTGTTGCATTATATTCAATTCTTAGTAGCATTTTATCACTCCTCCTATAAAATATATATTATAATAGTTATAAGTACTTTCCAAACCAGCACTTTATCAAGTCAATCTAAATCATATCGTAATTTAGATTTATAGAAAGTGATACATTATAAAATACAATTGATATTTTATTCTTTCTAATCTTCTGCCATCTTAGTAATCAGTAGATGTTAGAAATATTTATCTCATTCTGTCCTATTCAAATATTCTCAGACTAGTTTATAGCTTATGGTTTTCATCAGTAATGAGACTTTGGGATTATTTTAGCAAGTCACATGGACTTTTGTATCTAATGGATATTTTTATTTAGCAGCCATTTTTTATTTTTGTTATCTACCAGCATAAACTGAAAAGCTTTCCATTTTTTTCAATCCAAATATATTTTCTTGCATAGTCATATAAATATGAAACCAGTTCAGTTTCTGCATATTATGGTGACAAAAGTTTTTTAATAATATTTATCAGTCATTTATATAAAAACTTTGTTGAATATAAAGAAAACTATAATCTTATTTTTGAAAAATAAAAAAGATTTATATTAGTTCAGATATGATTTTATTTATGGTTATATAAATTTGTTTCATTGTATTTTTATTTTTTTTAAAAAAGAATATTATTATACTGACTATATATATATACAATAAATAATATTTATAACTGTAAATGTATACGCATTATACTACTTAATTTTACTATGGATTTTTTTAGCTATTGTTTTGTAGTTGTCTAATAGTTTGGTCAATTTTTATTTTTATAATATTCTAAATAGTTGTTTTTAACAAAATAGCATTTAGTACTTAGGGCAATCACTTGGTTTAGTTTTTATAGTCTTTTCAATAACTACCTTTATCTATTTAGTTTTGTTTCTGTTTTAGCTCCAGGTTTTTAATTTAACAGCTATTTCATCTTGAGTTAACACAGGTTTCTAGTTTAATTATTATTTTCATTAAAAAATTAGCTTTCCCTCCATTTTGTAACTCCAGGTTTCAGTTTTATAATTATTTTCATTTTAGTTGTTTCATTTAGTTATTTTAGTTTCAGATTTAAGTTTAACAAATATTTACCTTTCAGGTTAACACAGACTGAGACAGTCATGATTTGGGATGAATCAATATGTAAAATTCATTTAAACCTTATATCAGGAATAGTTTCTTTCTCTTACATTTCTTCTAGTCAAATTGGTTATATAAAAATCAGTAAGGACCAACTTTTAGGAAGAGCTTAGCACATAATTATTGTAAACTCCATGCTATTAAATATTGTAGCAAAAATTATTTTTTAACTAAGAATAAGATCACTTTAACTTCATACTATTAAGCTATACTTCTGACTGCTTACTCACCATTACTGAACTGTTTATTGAATTCTCTTGGCAACACTATTTTCTCTTTTAAAAAAATTAATTCTGATATCAATCTTTTATCTAATCACATGAATATTTTAAAAATTACTGCATCAAGCCTTGGGCAATGAAATGTTTTTATAAGAAAGATTATTTTTAAAAAAAAATTTTATATCCTAATTTGAAAAATACTTGTTCTTCAGATGTAAATCCCAATCCCTTATTGGTGTTTTTAACTGCTTGAAAAACCATTCTATTTATACATTAATTTAAAATCACACTTTATTTATTGTGTTTGTCTTAAACTCAATATCCAAGGATCTCAAGGTTCAAATTTGACTTTTCTGCTAATACTGTCATTGGTCAGGCCAGGTATACCTGAAGAAGATTGAAAAATAATACTATTCAAAACATTGTGTCATTACAATCCTATGTTGTCTAAATGATAAATTACTTTTTAAAAAATTAATATCTTGCTTTTTTACCTAATTGGTAAAACCCTTTTAACATTTTTAATTCCTTCTCTTTAAAAAAATGAATAAATAAATGAAATCACATAAGCAAAAAATATTCCTATTTTTTTTCCCTTTTAAAATCAAATCTAAAAAAATACATATTTATGTTATTATTATAATGTTTTAAATTTGTCACATGATTATTTCATGTATATAATTTTTTTAACAACTAGGCTATTCTGCAGTTAGCATGAGATGAAATGATTCTTCTCAATATATATTAAAATGATCCAAGTTCCATGATTATGTTTATATAATATAAATCTGTATTTAAATCAGACATTTATTATTCATTATAATAATGCTTAAGGATTAATTAACTTTTCAACTTTCCAATTTAAATGTCATTATATTGGCCAAATTAGGAAACATTTGTTCTTGTTTATTTTTAATAAATAAACTTTTATTTTTTATAAATTATTTGGATATTATAATTTATTCATTAAAAATAAAAATATTAATTTTACAAATGAAAAATAATTTTAAATTTAATTTGTTATCTATGAAAATAGAAAATAATAGTAATAAATTGAAATGATAACCAGAACAAAAAATTTTGTTTTAGCCCTCTACACTATAACAATTTTTATAAGAATAATTAAAAGTAACAAAGTTATCAGGACTAAGAATTTCATTTCAGTCTTCAGTTTGAAAAATGCATTTAACAAAAAAATATATATATTTGAATTCTTTTTGTTTTATAAAAATTTAGTTAAAATCATAAGTTCTATAAACAAAAATAATTTTAAACATATTAAAACTTAATTTTTCTATTAAAAAGCAATTAAAATAATAATAAAATTATTGACAAAAATAGATACATTTGTTGCTACCTAATTTTCCCCCACAAATAAAGGTACTTACATATTAGACCTGCTGCACCTTTTCATGTGTGTCATTCTGACCATAATTTGTAACCATGTGATCCCATCAAATAAATTTTGCAATCTCATGAAATAATGTGAACATTACAACTTCTGAAAAGCTTAAATAATAAATTTATACACAAAAATAATAAAACTCATTATGATACTATATAAAAGCAGGTAGTTGTGAGTTTTTGATTTATCATGACAATTGAGGATAGAACAATGCAACTCTTATGGAAGTGATTGAACAAAATGTAAAAAAAGAGCTTGACAATATATTCAGATTTTTTAAAAGCATATAAAACTGAATTAGTATGATCTGCTGGCACCTCAATGTATATTTGGTCCATTTTGTTTTAATAAAAGTTTACTATTTTTTTTCATAAAGTACCCAGTTGAACAAAAAAGAGGATGACTTCATTTGCACTATAGATGATATTTTAAAAAATCAGTTTACCATATTTGTTTCATTTTAATAAAAGTTTACTTATTTCTTTTTTTAACAAAATAAATGTAATTAGACACATTTCTCAATCAAGATCCCTGCAGATGCTATATTGCATAAGCACATGCTTTTTAACTTTACATTTTGTAAAATTTGAACCAGATGCAGGTTTTGTTTTTGATCTGTTCATTTTGTACTTTTCTGTCATAGTTAATAGTTGTAGTATTTTTTTATTTGCTTTACTGTTCATTTTGTAATTAATAAACTTATTATTTTCAATTGTAATTACCATGATTAAAATTTGACAATGCCTTAAAATGAAGGAGTAATGCTTGGAGGACTTCTGCAGAGATACACATGATTGTTTCATTGTGACAATTTCTGTTATAATGGTAAGAAAGTAAATAGATGTACTAGTAATTTTTTTTTCATTTTGTTTACATAGTATTTTTTGTTGTTATTTATGTTTTAGTGTCTGTTTTGTAATTTTCTGCCAGAGTTAATATACACAATATTTTTTTTAATTTTAAGTGAAATTTGGAAATTACTGTCTATGTTTGTAATGGCAGAATACTGTAGTTTTCTCCAGTGAGGAGAAGAGGATGTTTGTAATGGCAGAATGCCATTTTAGAAACTCACAGCCATCTGTTTTTATTTAGTATTGTAATGTGTTTTTATTATTTTTTGTGTACAAATGTATACTTTTTATATTGTTAAAAATGTAGTTTTTCAGGTTTATGTATTAGTCTGGTGCAGTTAGTGTTATAGATTAGAGCTACTGTGACACTTCATATATATATATATATATATATATATATTGTAACAGTCAGAATCATCTATCTCGCTAACACACTGCAGAATTCAAACTCCAGACATGAAACTGAACATTCTAGGAGGGGTTGCCTTCTAGATATACTAAGTTTGAATCTAAAGCCCAAATTTCACAGCGCCACCTATGTGATAATGCATCTGATGCTACTACTAGTATAACCTTCTACCGGTGCCTGGTGGTCAGGGAGAAACAAAAGACTCTATACTACTAAAAGAAGCTTGGGTGGCTAATTAACGTCTATGGATTTACAAAAGAAATGCAGAAAATATATATCTAGACCGAGACAGTGATAGGAATCAAATAAAATAAGAGATCAAATTTAGTTTTAAATAATTTCACAAAATTTATTCATATAAATTATATATATAATGCCACTGTCTGCTTATATGAGACAAAGATGCATATTAAATAATTGTTGGCATTATATTCCAATAACTGATAAAAAGGTTTTAAAGCAAAGTGATATATTCTATTCCTCGGGCTAATAGCATTACGATAATGTGCTTGATGAGATAGGAACATGTGCGAGATGCTTTGAGCATTTATACAAGTTTAAGAAAATATTTGAAAATTAAGTGTTATAAAATATTTATTGATTTTGAGAATAGTACGAATAAAAGCTTACTAAGCAACAAAGTGGGAATGTGATCAAGGCATTTATTTGATAATAATAATAATAATAATAAAGTTACATTGGGAGGTCAGTATTGCTGATAATGAATTTATTAAAGTTGGAGGGTGTGACACGTTTAAGTCACGAATGCTTTGTAAAAATAAATATAAAATAAAACAATATTGAAGATCCGGAATAATTATGGAGGGCATCTTACTGCTAACCTGTAGGAAAGTATTTTTATCAACAGCCGAAACTTAGCGACTGAGTGATGATAGTGTTTAATTCCCAGGTGTGTCATTTGTGGACACACTCTGCCTGGAAACCACAATAAGCAAAGAGAACGGACTTGGCCGTGTAAAGAATTCTTGGAAAAGTAAAACAAAGTGGTCTCAACAACCAATTCATTTACCAGAAATATGAGACTAATGTATATAAAACATACTGAATGGGTTTTACTTGGATTAAGAGAAATGCCCAATCAAATTCTCAAAAATTCATTTAAAAGGGTCCGCACATTCTAGACATCAATGATGAACTTTGTAATTAAAGTAGAACATGGTAATTAAAATAGGAAAATGCATGCTTGCGGGTTTGAAAAGTAAGTATAGATTTATATACATAATCATGCATTAGGGGACACATTTAATTATTGACCTCGCACATACTCTCATATTATATTAAAATCAATAACATGTAGATTTTAAACTATATGATTACATTATATATTAAAGAAAAGAATCGCCCTCGAACGAGTGATTTGCAAGATAATAAAATTGGAAATTATTTAGAAATTTAAAATATGCCTTCATAGCGACATCTTATTTTCAACAAAGGGAATAATTCACTCGGTCAAAGACGATTCTGACACATTATCATAATAAAATAACAGAAAGCTTAATCAATAGAAAATATTAACCCAAGGATAGAGAGCAAAAATGTTGGTTATATTTAAACAAATACATAATAAAGTTATGTGAAATATAAGAAAACAATTTAAAATAGCTATAGCATGTTAGTTATCACAAGAGCTCTTGGGTTAATTTAGGGTTACCTCTGGAGAAGCATTTTTAGGCAGATTGATGGTCGGCTGGTTTTTATATAATTTAACAGCAAAATCTGGAAATGTTCATATTTTTGGCTGCAGCAGCAGCAGTTCCAGGGTTCCTTATGTGATAACTTCCGTTGGTCTATGGCAGCATATGACCATTCTGGAGAAAAATAGCCTTCTTGCGCTCTACTCTGTCATGTCAAGATTTACAAATTATTATAATAATTTTGATTAGAAACATTAGGCCTCAGAATGATTTCTCTTAGAAACATTAGAATGGAGAACAAAAGAAAACCCTCCTTTTTATAGTAGAATTTTACCACAGAACTGCCCTGGAGCATTACAAAATATCAGACTTATCAGCTGTAATTAAATCTATCCGAATGTCCAAAGGAATTTAACATTAATTAATTTCTTTTGTTAATTTCCCTGTCGACATTCGAATTTCAAACTAGATTTAATTAAAAATTACTTTTACTAATTAAAGAAAACCTTAAGTGGACATCTGCTGTTTTTAGATAAACTTATATAACATTAACTAATTAAACTATTGTCCCTCATTTATTTTAACAGAAATATTTGGGATGACTTTTATTAAATTAAACAAAAATTACTTTACTTTTAAATTGCAATATTTGAATCTATTTACTAAACGAATATTTACTAAATGAATTTTATTTAAATCAAAAATATATTACGAAGGTAATATATATTTGTAAATAGATTCAAACAAAATAACTTTAACAATTTATAATTTTGATATGCTTTAACATGCATATTATAGTGTGTGTGCAATTACGACTTATATAACCTACTTTTTATTAAATCAAAATTCTGTGAACATATACATAATCCATAATATTTTATTTTATTTGGGAATGAGTTATATATATATAATACGAGCATTGTACTCATGGTTTAAAATTAGGTGGGATTTTCAGTATATAAGCGTATTGCAGACACACTATGATAGATTGGGTTCAAACTAAGGTATGAGGGTAGGAAGTAGGTGAGAAAAGGTGAAATGAAGATCTTCAAAGCAGACCTTACTGTTTCAATATATATATAAATTATAAAAAGATGCAAATTAAAGAGGCAATATTAATTGATAAATATAAGAATGATGTTATTAATAGGCAAGTTGTGAATACAGCCATACACAGCTTATGGAAATATATGTAACATTAAGTTTGACAATTTGAAATTCAGTTAAAGCTGATGAGGATTACCATGTATGTAATCGAAAGTGTTACAAAAGAATTTAAACTATATTGTATTTACCATTAAAATTTATATATATATATCAGTCTACTGATAACTTTCTAAACCTTGCTAAAATGTCATGAAATAATGTGCGCTATGTTTTTACAAATATATTATATAATTTGTCAGAAGTTCGTGTACATATTATTTGATGAGCTCGCAAGATTAGAAAATTCATTGCCAGATTGATACATATGTGAAATGTCATAGCAGCTTTAATATGTAAGTACCCAAATTAAATATACTCAGACAAGTACTATATGTAACTAATAAATATTTAAATCTTTTTTTTATAAATAATCCTTATAAATAAGTAAAAAAATATTTTTACTTTTGTGTAAACATCAAAGGAAAAAAGTTACATAAGCACAGAAGTGTATTTTCTCCTAAAAAAAATTGTATTTTTTTTTTTCTATTATTAGTGACATTTAATAGTTACAACTAAAGACTTAACTGTTAAATGGTCTTCAATTGGGAATTTCACTAAAAGGTTAAATTGTTATCAAAAGCTGTTATTACTATGGATCTAAACAGATTCAAATCTTTAAAATTTAATATTGCAATTTGCATCAAGTTTAAAATTAATAATAATATGTAAACTTTCAAATATGTTGTAAAAAGATTAAAATCATTGTGTCTTATTCTATGGATTCAGAATTGTAATTCAGAATTAAGATTAACATATCTTTAAATTATTAAATTGCAATCTAAACGCATATATAAAAATTATAGATTTAAAAAATAAAATTTAAAAAAAATATTGAACAAAAAGAGAAAATCTTTTAATTACAAAAAAAACAGATTTGATGAAAATTAGTTGTCACGTTTAGAAAGTGTAGTATTTAAACTGTTTACCAAAACATTACAAATTTTGTAATCAATTGTCAAATTATTTTTAAAAAAACATTCAGAATATTTTTCTCATTGTAGACATATTACAGATTTATGTTTAATCACTAGAGATTTGCAAAGACACTGAAAAGAACTTATAAAAGGGAAAAGTGACTGCAGAAATGGCAAAACATAGACCAACCATATGTCGTGTTATGACAAGATATTAACAAAAAATAGAAGAAATGTGTAAGTATCATTATATTTCTCCAATACTAAAAATAACTTCAGTCAAAGAAGCTGATTACTATTATAGCATTACATGCTAATTTTTTAACTGCCTGATATTTGCTCAACCATATAAACTTACATTAAGTAATGACATTTTTAGAAGACCTGGAGATATGTTAAAAAATAAACCTGTATCAGAAGTCTACTGCTGAAGAGAATATGAGATCTGATCTCATAATTTATGCCAGCAAATATTTCTATACCAAAAAAATAAGTAGGATTCCATACAAAGACTGCAGAAGAAACTTCCAAGTGCAAAATTAAAGAAGAAAATATGATATGAGTTATCAGTAAAATACTTACTTAGAAAAATGTAGTACTACAGTTGTACTAACTCTAATTAAGGATTGAGATGAAATTATAAATTTAATAAATATTCTATAGTTATTAAAAATATAAATAATTTATTATACCAAAATTGATATATTTAAAGATTGTAGGTGTTTATTTACATTTTCTTTGTACATTTTTGTTTTTGCATTTTTGTACATCAAAACTTTTGACATCAATGTAATTAAAAGTCATTAAATCTTATATTATGTAATTCATTTCTAAATGAAAGTAAAAGTTAAATTATTAGATTTTTAACTTATATAATGAGATAAATGAATTTCTGGATTGATGTAGATTGATTCTAATGTATAGGAGGGATGACTCAAAAGTAATCAAAATCATTCATTGATTTGCATTTCTGTTATAGTATATCCTTCAGCTGTTACATACTACTTGAAGGTAACCTCTGCATTAATCTGCCAAATGACATCACCATATGAAATTGTGGTGATATGAGGCACAATTTTTATAAAGTTTGTTTCACATATTTGTCAATCTCTCAATGACTGAAGAGTTCAAACAATGTTACATTCTGTTTTTGTTTGCAGAAAACAGCAGCAAAAACAGTTGTAATGCTTATAACAAATTACAAGCAAGAAGATCTTGTAAAAAAACAGTTCTATGAGTGATTTACTTGAAATGTTAAATTTTCACATGTCTAAAAAGTTTAACAAGTGAAGTCCAAAGTCAAAACAATGCTGACTTTTTTTTTTACATAAACAGATTTTTTTTTCTCATATTTAGTTTGTAACAATCAGACATTTTATGAAGTTCTGAAACATTTACATGATGTATTAAAGTGTAAACATCTCATTTTGTGGCAAAGAAAAGAATGCGAGTTCCACCCCAACAACATATCATTTTACAAAGCTTTGAGTGTGAAACACTTTTTAATTAAGTTCAGCAATAGCACAGATTATCTATCAACCATATTTACTCAATCTAACTTCATGTGATTTTTTTAATCTCTTAAATAAAAAATGTCTCATTATATGGGGAAAAAATGACAATGGTATTAAAAGTCAATGTTTTGCATGTATTTCTGGACTACTTTAAAAAATAAAAAACACATTTAGCTCAGTGTATTGCATCAAATGGATAGTAATTTGAAAGGTCACAATTTATAATCCTTAAAAATAAATAAATATTTTTTTATTATAAATTCCAGTTACTTTTGGGTCTTCTCTCATAATAAAGTATGACATTTTGTATTTAATATTATAATGTTATCTAGTTAATTTTCATGATACTAATTTTAATAAAATATTATTAACCTTAAAATTTATGTATCAGAGAATTTTATATTTTTTTTATTTTCTATTAAATAATTCTATGTTTGTCTATACATGCAATATTTATTTGATACATAAACAAATTGCTTAGTTATCAAAAATTAAAATGTTGTTTACTAAAATACTGGATTAAATACAAAAGTGAGATGCAAAGATAAATAGTGAAGTCAGTTCATTAAGATTAATGGCTATTGCATTATGGAGCAAATATAAACATTCCATAAAATGCAATCAAAGTTAGTAATCCATGCATAACCTTCACTATACCTAAGATTATCTGTCACAAACAGCAAACTATTTGTATGTTAGTATTCTAAAAAAAATGATGTTTGTTCTGTATAAGTATCTACTATACATGTTAAATTTCTATAGCTATTTAACACTAAAATTGCTAGTTTGGATTTTTAGGACTATTATATTACAGAAGCATACAACTTTCTTAAGAAGAGTGTTATGAGTAGAAGTAAATCTATTTTGGGGTTCATTAAAATGAACAATGACTAATTTCCTAATAATGATATTATGTCTGATTTAATTAAAAAGAAATTTGGCATTTTTGCTAGGTGGAATAATGTATTAAATGAAGATCTTTTTAATAAATATAAAGATTTGAAGATAAATGTTGAATGACTGATAAACAAGCTTAAAAATGATTGGTGGATTGAACCTACAAAGATATAGACATTCACTAATTATAGTCATTTTAGATCCTTATTGATGCATTCAAAGCAATATATGGATCTGACAAATTGTATCACAATCCTATTAAACCCAACAATAGCATTTTTATATAAAGAAAATGATATTTTGACCAGGTGAAAGGAGTATTTTAATGATCTTTTTAATAATTATATGAGAATTAAGATGACAACTTTTAATAATATATTTATTTTATGTACTCATCCAGACTTAAACAAAGATATCTATCTTAATAAAGTTAAAATAGCTTTTTGTAATGTTAACCTATGACAGCTACAATCAGGGTGTCAAACTACTAACAATTTCTATATGCCTTAATTTCATATTACTTTTTAAATTCAATGGATGTTCATCTCATTAGCTTCCTATATTTGAATTTATTGTGCAGAAATCAAATTAATTTGAATTTACTTTTTGTAATTTAAATTTTATATTCTCCTTTTCTGATTTAGTGATATTTCATACCACTTATAGTCTAAATGACTGTAAAAAATGTTATCTTTTTTAAAATGAAAGTTTTTACTTTTTAAGACAAATATTATAAATGTGACTGCAATAATAATAAAAAACAAATTTCTTTTATTATAACTAATTATAAGAAAACAATCAACTGAATCCAGTTAAACAAATATAATTTTTTTCATTTTCAGAATTTTATGCTATGTTTTTAATTTTTAATACAAATATATTAACCTGTATTGTAAATAATGCTTACAAAAAAGTCACATTTTAAATATTTATATAAACCAAATATGTTTCTTAGTAGCAGTATGAAATACTGTTTGTTGTATGAATGTTACTATGCTATGTTGTAGCCAGTGAAGGTTAAAAATGGAATCTGCAGATCATGATAAAATACTGGAAACATTTAAAATATGATAGTGACATGTAAATTTGAAAAATATTGATTTTTTTAAAAAGATGTAGACTCATGAAGTTATGTCAATTATTCTTACCAATATTTTATTATTTTAATTTTGAAAAACAAAGAGAATAGACATGGTAGCAGTAATTATCATGAAATATCAACATCTTCTCCAGCAAAGGTACTTTCAAAACTCTTGTTGAATTGATTGCTTTCAGTTATAGATAAATGGTTAACAGAGACTCAGTGTGGGAAAAATGCAACCAAAGTGTCAGGAATAAAGAAATGATTTATATAGTGCTTTTATTATTTTTTCCAAGTATTTTATTCAATTAAGGAGTCAAGTCTTTGGCATTATTTGAAATTATTTGGATATTCATCATAATTTATTTATATTGTACAGCTTTTACATTATAGAGTAAGAAGAAATAGTATTACTACAGGTGAAACATATTGAAGCATTTGAAATGATAACTGGCACTAAACAAGAACGTGTACTACATCCACAGTATTTTCAATTTTTATGATAATGATTTTTGAAATTATTTATAGGTGGCTTAATCAAATAGTTTTTAAAATATAATACATATTTGATGGTAAAATTTTAATTTTAATCAATTAAAAATGAAACTACTAGTTTTTTCTTCGACTCTGGATTAACTGAATGTTAATTATTGTGCTATATTTTCCAGTTCAAAAAATGTTTTATATAATGTTATCAATGTTTGAATACAACATATAAAGACTTTGATTTATTAATTAAGTTTCAGACACCAAATTTTTTATTAACCATTGGTAGAAAAACAAATCCTCATGGTTATCAACTTGAGAATTTAACCTGTTTAAATATTTTGATAGTTTTATAAGTAAAAAAGTATGCTTATATGGTGAGATACTATCCAGAACCAATGAGATGCTTTTTTTTTTAACACAAGGTAAAAGATATAGTATTTCATCACAGAGAAATAACTATTATAACTAAGTTAGCTAAATACAGAGCTTTTATTTTATTTAATTTATAGTATGGAAGTAAATCATGGATGTTCTATTGGCATAATATAAAGACATTAAAAAAATTATTTAAGGATGCTTCATAAAAGTTTAAAAAAACAATAGTAAAATTATAAAACCAATCATTATACTGTTCTGCTTACTAGAAGATTATTGATTTCACTATTGTAAAATCACACCTTATTTGGATTGGATATGTAAAATAAATAAACTATAGAAGTCTTTCTAAAGACATATTTTATGATGAACTTGAGAATGATTTTTTTGGGAGAGGTAGAAGCCATTTGTCTTATGAAGGTTGTCTCAAAGTCATTATAAAAAAAGGGCATTGTCAATTGTTTCTATTGGAAAGGTAAGTCAGGAAATTAAATATATTGGAGCGATACAATTAGGCATGATAATTGAAGTATTTCAGACAGAACATTTTCTACTGAAGAAATTAAAAGTCAACATTATAAAATATCAAATAAACAAAAAACAGATCATCGTGTTCTATATAGAGACATATTTGTGAATTACAGATTGGTTTATACGATTATCACAAAACCCATTTTTAAGAGTAAATATTTTTACTCCTTCTCTCACACATATGATAGGTTGTTGATCATTATTCTAAAGCTCTTTGAATACTCATGGTTGAAATTTGAAATTGTTGTCAGTCATTTATACAAAAAACTTATTTGAAAAAGATATATGACATATATATAATATTTCTTAACTATTTTTCCCATTAGCTAACATCCTCATAACCGGATGACTATAATTATCTTTTTGAATAATAAAAAGATTTATGTTAATTTAGGTATAATATTTTCTGTGATTCTCTTTAAATCTGAGCCAATTTATTTCATTGTATTTTTATTTTTAAAAAAATTACAAACCATTTAGATTAAAAATTTTAAAATAATTTTTAAAATTATAAAATATATCCATATTTTTTAAATGTTTGTCTAATAAAGTTAAAAAAAAACTATTTCATTCTCCAAAATGAATTGTGTTCTTGTTATTCTTAGGTCATTTAATTCATAAATAGTTGCTTGTTTTTTGGACTTGTTTTTTTTTTCTTTATTGGATAAGCATTAGTGTTTTTATAGCTCATATGTTGAGTAAGTTTCTAGCTTGCTGCATTTTTTGTCAATTTAGATGTATTTATTTTGACACATTTATGCATCTTCAGACTCTTAACATGTGGATTGTACTACTTATCAATTCATTTCCCTGCTTATTTGCATCTCACTTATTAAGCTGATTATTATGCTATTAATTGTTTTCAACTTTATATAAATCTGTCAGATAATACTTATTAATCAGTATTTTGTTTTCTATCATGTTTGAAAATAAATAGTTTTATATGCAATGTTTAATTTTCATTTTGTTATTCATTTATTAATACTTTTGCTCTTTTCTACTTACACATATTGCCTTGCACATAAATATAAAATCATGTATGTGATATATTATTTTGAAAATATTCTTTGTTTAAAAAAATATTTTATATAAACAAAAAAAACATTCATTAATACTGAGCTGTAATGATAACATGATCTTATAATATTTTCAAAATTATAAGATTTTTTTTATTAATTTTAATTTTCATTTAAATGAAAAAAAAAGAACAATCCAGTAAAATTTGCAAAATATAAAAAAAACTGAAAATGAAAATTTTAATAAAGTGAATTTTAAATATATTGACATATAATGATGTTTTTTTAACTGACAGCTTTTTAAAAGATTAAAAACATCAGACTTTCAGTGCAAATGTCTTTCTATTCACCGTACTAATAAAAGCAGCACTTAACGTCTACACTTCTTATTCAACCTGTCAAATTTGCCACAAGTTACTATTTGCTATAAACTCATTATTTTGTTTTTTTAAAAAACTGTAATATGTATATATATAAGAAATAGATGTACAGGTTGTATTATTATTATTATTATTATTATTATTATTATTATTATTATTATTATTATTATTATTATTATTATTATTATTATTATTATTATTATTATTATTATTATTATTATTATTATTATTATTATTATTATTATTATTATTATTATTATTATTATTATTATTATTATTATTAGATAAAAATGTATACACACATTTGTAGGTGAAATACTTAATTATATATATAATACAATGTGTGGATAATCTATGAAACTTTGTTTTTGTTATTTTTCTTGCTATTTTATATTTAACAAAACAAATATATTTATTAATAGCACTAAAGACACTAACAAAAAACGTATTATTTTTATTGAACTTTCAATAATCTTGATTGTTATTTTATTTTATTAAATAAATGATTTCAATAATGTTTCATCAATTGTATAGGGTATTTCTCTTAGCATTATAACTTGGTAATTATTACTATCTTAAATCAAATATTAAATGTATTTAATATTTTTAATGCTTAATAAAATTACGACTTAATAAATCATCATTTTAAAAGAATCAATTTGTTTATCCATAGAAATGAGATAGTAAACACAGAAAAAAAAATTATTTCGTTTAAATGAATTATGCACAAAAATGTGTAACTTTATACATATATATATATATTGAAACAGTAAGATTCGTATTCGAATCTTAAGTTTCACCTTTTTCTGTCGTCTCTCACTGACCGGACTATCCCTCCCAAATTTAAACTTTTTGATATCGAATTGTGTGTGTAACAATATTAAAAATGTATAAATATATGTAGAATTCAGCATAAACATGCACACATTTCGATCTCAAATTAAATGCAATAAATAGTGATAAAATAATATAATTTAGATTTATTTTAGTTATATGATTTTGTATAATTTTAATCATTTATTTTGGATTATAAAGTTCGTATTTATTGCTTTGTTTAAATTTCATTTAATAATAATTCTAAAAAAAATCTGATGTAATATTTAATTAAAAGTTAAAATAATCTTATGTTCCCTTTTTGTTTTTGAAATTTAAAAGCATCGGTCAGTGATAGATAATAGATTAATTATAGAAAAATTCCCCAAAATATAATTAGTAAATGTAAAATGTAAACAATAGAACGGCAGCTTTCTTTAATTAAAAACCAACAAAATGAGTTGATTATCCTCAGGGCAGATTAAATAGAACCTAAAAATACCTTAACAAAAATGTGAGAGATCAAGATAAAAAAAGAGGCCATCTTAGACTTGCTGGAGACATTCACTTAAACTTTAGCTTTGCTCTCGATCACTGAGAGTCTCCAAAATATAAAAATAATTTGTTCCTGCCAAGGTATGACCGAGTAAAGCACCTAGATTATTCTCCATCGGGAGATGGCCTATCGGATGCTGAACTTTCCATTGCCCATCATAAATTCACCATGAAGATCTGCTGCCTGAAATAAATGAAAAAACTGCTGCTGCTGTGAAATTAAATGAAATATCTAAATACAAGAAAGACTTGCCACTCGTGAACTTTTTGCTGCTAAACTAATGGAATCAGAAAACTTCTTATAAAACAGGTACCTGTCTGTGTTCAAACTCTAGAGTACTCTAATAATATGCTATAGCTCTTCTTCATACTACTTATCTAAATTATAAAATGTAAAAACTACCATTTGTATAACTAAATTGAATAATTAATGTAATGTGTAAATGTATCTAATAATCTAGCTTACCTCACTCTATCTTTCTTGGGTGCGTATTTCTATAATCTACATTTCTATCTATAGTTATTATTTAATTATTGCATGCTCATAATTATTTCAATTTTCAAAGTTTAAATCTATGATCGCTTAAAACAATGAAAGCGTGTCAAATTTTCATTAATATTTACTTTCTTTAATAACTTAACTTTCATATAAATCGACACGCATTCAATGCTTCATTTATTGTAATGCAGGGGTCTACTACTTCGCAAATGGCTGATGTATTAGTTATAATAATTCCCAATTTAGATATGTTTTGTATATATTAAATCATCATGAATAATTCCATAGAATTACATTTCTTTGAGAGTCACCAATGTTCTTTAGTAAATGTTGATAATGTCGGGCCGAATTGGAAGTCCATTTAAATCTTATCATAATCGTTTATAAGTATACATGTGTTACGTTTTAGAGACGCGATGATCTAATCCACCGTAAATATTCCGAATTCTTCAGGGTTGAAATTAACCCCCGTTGTCCTACACAAGCGGACATAATAAATGCTCCAATAGGATTTGACCTCATGCATCCAGCTGGAAAATTGCGACACATACCACTTGTCCCTGGTTATGCTTATGTGACACCTTACTTCATCGGGCCGCGGCAGAGACCAGCCTGACAGTTTTATAAACTCATTCACGGCATTGCAGTTTCAATATACTGCCATTCCATATCGCCTTTCTAAAGCATACCACATGTTCCTTTACTTAGTTTTATTATTCTATATATCACTCCGCTTCTGCATTATCTTCATAAATCACTCTCAAATAAATGTTTGCCCTTAGTTATAAATCAATATTTTAATTAAATAAATATATGTCTGCCCATTACTCTTATAACCCATACTTTAGACTCTTGCATTGCAAAGGTATAAATCCCTCCAGGCATGCATTAGAAATACTTACTCGAGAATTTTAGGTAGCTAGATTACGCCTTCAAATAAATGTATTCTTTAAAATATAATCATGTCACAAATCCTGCTACTGAAGCTTTGAATCAACAAAATATTATTAGTAAATGATTGTTTTATTAAAATGTATTAATAAATAATTTTAAACTATACGTCTGCAGTTACGTTTCATTTATTCGATACCCATTCTATATAATATTTCCTCGATTATGTAAATATGAATGTTTAATTAATATTAGTTTGGTTATTGGCTAACTCGAGAATAAAATCATGAGTCTCTTGCATATCCCTGACCACTGTGCCTAAGGAAATATTTACTAATGTTGCATCAGATGCGTTGTTTCATGGATTGTATTGTGGAACCGATAAACTATGTTCGAACTCAGTACCACGGGTGGGTTTGCTACTCGATGGTGCTGCTGTTCTGTATGGTGGTCAAATTCTGCACTATGTTTACGAGTCACACGTTTTCTGACCGTTACATAGTTAAATTTTTTTTTTTAGCGTTTGGCGCTTTCCAACATGGAGCTTCCGATACAAAAAACCCATATATACCCTGAGCAAAATATAACGCAAATTTCTTTTAGCGTTCGTTACTCGAGTTAGCTAATTAATCTATATATATATATGATTTTGTTTGATAAAAATAATGAAAAAAAAAGTAAATCGAGTGAAATAATGTGGGTCGAGTAAATGAAAGGACAGCAGGCATAATAACAAATTTAAGGAAAGCAGGGATGTGTGTGTAAGTTAAGAAGGAACGAAAATACTCGAATCTAATGAAATATTATATATATATATATGTCAAAAAAAAAAGTAATCAGTCGTTAAATGAGAAAGCAAGTAGCATTGAATTTTTTTATTAAAACACCGTTATATATATAGCATAGACAGCTGAAGCTTGTTATATATATTAATAGTAAATATTTTGTTAAAGTACAAATATATATATCATAGACAGCAGTAGCTTATTATACGCGTAACCAGTAGTTCGCTATAATATATATGTTAAATATGTTAAACACAGCAATATAGAGATAGGGCACTGTAGAGTAGGTGAGGGCAGCGAAAGAGTGTTATAGGGCCAATATACCGGTAAGGAGTAGTCAAATGCTAGTAATATAAAATAAATAAATCACATTAAGAAAATGGAATCAGAAAATATTGATATACAGCAAGTAGATTTATCTGAAGCTTTGGAGTCGACACCCGAGCAAAGGGAAGCTCCGCGACAATACAGAGGATCAATGGACTTAAATTTCAAGTTCATGGAGGAAATACTCAGACAGAGTATGCAAGAAATGAAGGAAATGTATGAGGAGGAGATGAGAAAAAAAGAGATGAAGAATCAAAGCAGAGACAGGAAGAAGAAAAGGTGAGAGTTAGAGAGTATCAGGAAATTCAAAAATTTGTCTTGAGAGAGTTAGGAATGATAGCAAATGAATATAGAGTAACCCAAGTCAATAAAGAGAGGGGAAATATAAGAACAAAGGAGGTTAGACCTCAAAGCTACTTAGGAGAGATTATTCAGATAAAAATCTTTAGAGGAGAGACAGGAGAAAATCCTCAAGCCCACTTAGAGAGCTTACAAAGTTTCTTTCAAGTGCATAAGGCAGAAGCAGGTGAACAGATAGCTATTGCCAGTTACCATTTACAGGGCTATGCCAAAGACTGGTGGGATATGGAGAAATGGAAACCTAAAACTATAGAGAAGTACACAGATGCGTTAATGAAACAATATTGGAGCGACAAGCATCAAATTGATATCTACAACATGCTCTGTCATGAAAATACGGAGCAATACCCCGAGAAACACATGCTCAGTTTTTCCTCTGCCAAGCAAACCGATTTAAATCTCTCATGACGTTCGCATTGGCAGATAGACATATCATTGGAACGATTCAACAAAATATGCCAGTAAGTACCCAAAAGCTGATGATCGTAAGTTGTATCAAAGACATTGAAGAGATGGGAGAATTTCTTGCAGTTTTAGATGATAGCCATTGGTCTGAAAGTCTAGTAAATCATGAATGGGAGCAGGAGACCAGACAACAGCAATCAGCGACTACTAGCAATCATAGTGAGAAAGAAAGAAGCCAAATGGCAATTCGATCAAGCGGGACTTCAGTAAAAGATTACCAGTACCAGCATTCATCTTGCCAGCAGCTGAGAGTAGTGGAGATGACTAACCTAATGTCAGTCATCCAGGAAGAGGATCCTACTTGGGGACTTCAGATTGGCCCTTGCCCAATTATTAATACAAGAATCGGGGCCTCAGTTGCACAAATTCTTCTTGACACAGGCAGCCAGATTTCCTGTGTTTCTAGAGAGTGGTTAACAAATTACGAAAAACATGGACTCATACCCAGGCTCCCCACTCACCCAATCCAAATGAAGCTTGCTGATGGGAGGACGACCAGAACTGAAAACTATCAAGTCTGGTTGGAAATATTGATAGGAGAAGCCAATGCAGGACACGCCTCCTTAGTGATAAAAGGACTAATTCAGGATGTGATAATTGGGTCCGACTTCTTAACCCAACATGAATGTATCCTGGACTATAAAAAAAAGATACTAACTTTCCAGCAGGAGCAGATTAGTTTTGATACAAATAAACAAACTGAAGAAATCCAATTAAGATGTCTGGAGGCCATTCCTGATGAGGATATCCAAGAGAAAATTATGGGATCATTGTTAGACAAGGTAGAGGACCAATTCCAGTTACAAAAATTACTTACGGAAAATCGTACAATATTTTCTCAGGTCCCAGGTGAAATTAGTGATTACGTCCATCGGATACGAGTAAAAGAAGAGATGCATTTCCAGACCCGCACATACCCTATCCCATTTCAGTATCAAGAAGAGGTGAATGCTCAAATTAAGCAGATGATTGACTGGGGTGTAATTGAAAAGGGGTCATCACCCTATAATAACCCGTTAGTCGTAGTCAAAAAGAAAGATGGAACCATACGATTGTGTCTCGATGCTAGGACATTAAACAACATTACTATACCTGAGCGGGACATCCCACCACCCATCCAAGAAACATTTATCAAGTTGACTGCTAAGAATATTTTCTCTACCCTTGACCTAACTGCCAGTTACTGGCAAATGGCTCTCCACCCCCAGGATCGAAAATATACCGCGTTCAGATACAATGGGCAAACCCACATGTTTAAGAGAGTACCTTTTGGGCTGATAAATAGCGGGGCTGGCCTCATGAGGTGTTTGGACCAAGTATTATCAGAAAGATTTTAAAAAAATGGTATGTTATGTAGACGATGTAGTAGTTGCATCTAGAGACATTGCAGAACATCTGGAGGATTTAAAACAATTTTTCGATGAGTGCACCCAGAAAAATATAACTGTTAATTTAAAAAAAAGTTTTTTCGCATTGAAAGAAATTTTCTTTTTAGGCCATATTGTAAATGGTCAAGGAATTAGGGCTCACCCTGACAAGGTCACAGCTATTGAAAATTTTCCTAGGCCCATGAACAGAAAACAAATTCGATTATTTCTGGGCCTTTGCAATTACTATCACAAGTTTTACCCCCATTTTGCCAAGGATACATCATCACTAGTAGAATTGATAAGACCTCACCACTGATGGGAATGGATGAAGACCCATGAAGAAGACTTCAGTCGAGTAAAGAGAAGATTTTTAGAGACTGTGATGTTACACTACCCAGATTTTACCCGTCCCTTTTATTTGCAGACTGATAGCAGTCAGAAGGGATTGGGCATGGTCCTATTTCAAGTCAACCAAGAAGGCCAACACCAAATACAATATTTTAGCAGCCATACTCTCAAAGGAGCCGAAAAGAACTACACAGTGACGGAACAAGAGACACTAGCAATCGTGTGGTCATGCAATAAGTTCAAGCAGATGTTGCTGGGTTCAGAAGTGATTATCATTACTGACCACCGGCGTCTCAAATTCCTAAATAAAAGTTACCTGAACAATGACCGCCTCATCAGATGGAGTCTTTCACTTCAAAGATTTCATTTTAAAGTCGTCTACTGCCCTGGGGCTGAAAATACAGTGGCCAATATATTAAGTCGACATCCTATAGAACTGGAGCCACACAACCCCATAATAAGTGATCAGCCATTGGTAATTGCAGCAACGGTATTGGACCAGGAGATGGAACACAAGTTAAGAAACCTTCAGCATTGGCAAGAGCAGCAGCCGCTATATAAAAAGCTGATCCAAATTGTACAACAGCAAGGAAATCCAATACAAGGCTGCTCAACACCTCGAGGAAAGAAGCTATACCAGATAAGAAATGGGTTGCTGCAACAGCAGATTGTGGGCAATAAAATTTACTGGAAAATCTTGGTACCACCTGACCTCAGAAACCATCTCATCATGTATATGCATTGTTTAGTAGGACACTATAGCCCTAGAAAAACAGAAGAAGCTATAAGATGACAATTTCACTGGCCAAAGCTATATGAAGATGTGATGGATACCCTCAAGAAATGTGCTATTTGTGCAAGAGATAAACCACCAAATAGAAACTTTAGTGGAGTAGGTGCCTCTATCATTCTGTCCGCACCAAATGAAATACTTGCGATTGATCACTATGGCCCATTGCCATCCTACTGTAAATTCCGTTACTTACTTGTAACTTATGATCTATTCTCAAAATATGCTTGGGCCTATCCTGTGATGCAAGCAGATTCTCGTTGCACAATTCGAGTGTTACAAAAGTGTCAATTCATCAAGATTGGAAAACTGATCACCATCCTCTCAGACTACGGATCGGCCTTTACATCTCAAGAATGGAAGACTTGGTTGAGGCAGCAGAACGTTAAACATATTCTGACCTCAATTCAAAATCCTCAGTCTAACCCATATGAACGGGTTATGAGGGAAATAAACCGACTATTTAGGACCCATGTTCACCAAAATTACAGAAGCTGGGTAAATTAAACTGAAAAGATTTTTCAATATATCAATGGAACCATCAATGAGGCCATTGGCCTGATGCCAACACGTTTGCATTTTGGTAAGGCGGACTCATTACTGATCAAGACGCCATTACCCATGGATGAACGTGAAATCAATATTGAAACTGACAGACGCAAGGCACACCGCCGCCTTACAGAAAGGGCAGAATGGAAATTACGAGCAGATCGGAGAAGCCAACATTTCCAGGTCAGGAACTATGTTTGGGTACAGAACTCTCAACAAAGTAACCGAGATAAAAAATATATAAAAAGTTTTTTCCTTTGTTCCGGGGACCCTTTATAATTGATCGCACATGTGGCCAAATGCATATTTATTAAAAGATGGAGATACCATAAAAGGGACATACAATGCCCGTAATCTCAAACCATGTAGGTATTATCCACCTGACCCGGGGTTGTAAAAATATTAGACTCTTAGGACGGATTAAACATACATGAGAATATTAAAACGAACGTGATATAATGAACTTGGTTGAATGGATTGTACTTTAGTCAAATAGGGTTTTGGATAGAAATTTTATTATATATATTATTGTTTTAATTACTATTACTCTTAAAAAAATTTTTATATTATACTAACTAATCCTATTCTAAGAATTTTGTTTTTTATATATATATACTCAGTTTAACTAATTATTTCTATGATTTTAACCAGACACGGCCAAATTAGGCCATTTTAATTCAACTATAAATTCTAGATCCGGGTATATAAATTGTTCGTTGCTTCATGTAATCTCTGTTTTCTATATTTCAATCTATCTGTACAAAAAGAAAATTTTAATAATTTTTTTTCGTATTTAAATTGTGTAATGTAAAATTTTTTTCTCTTTCTTGCCTCCTTTGTTCTTCCTTAATTGTTCACGGGAAGTATGGGGAAATGAAACAGTAAGATTCGTATTCGAATCTTAAGTTTCACCTTTTTCTGTCGTCTCTCACTGACCGGTCTATCCCGCCCAAATTTAAACTTTTTGATATCGAATTGTGTGTGTAACAATATTAAAAATTTATAAATATATGTAGAATTCAGCATAAACATGCACACATTTCGATCTCAAATTAAACGCAATAAATAGGTATAAAATAATATAATTTAGATTTATTTTAGTTATATGATTTTGTATAATTTTAATCATTTATTTTGGATTATAAAGTTCGTATTTATTGCTTTGTTTAAATTTCATTTAATAATAATTCTAAAAAAAATCTGATGTAATATTTAATTAAAAGTTAAAATAATCTTATGTTCCCTTTTTGTTTTTGAAATTTAAAAGCATCGGTCAGTGATAGATAATAGATTAATTAAAGAAAAATTCCCCAAAATATAATTAGTAAATGTAAAATGTAAACAATAGAACGGCAGCTTTCTTTAATTAAAAACCAACAAAATGCGTTGATTATCCTCAGGGCAGATTAAATAGAACCTAAAAATACCTTAACAAAAACGTGAGAGATCAAGATAAAAAAAGAGGCCATCTTAGACTTGCTGGAGACATTCACTTAAACTTTAGCTTTGCTCTTGATCACTGAGAGTCTCCAAAATATAAAAATAATTTGTTCCTACCAAGGTATGACCGAGTAAAGCACCTAGATTATTCTCCATCGGGAGATGGCCTATCGGATGCTGAACTTTCCATTGCCCGTCATAAATTCACCATGAAGATCTGCTGCCTGAAATAAATGAAAAAGCTGCTGCTGCTGTGAAATTAAATGAAATATCTAAATACAAAAAAGACTTGCCACTCGTGAACTTTTTGCTGCTAAACTAATGGAATCAGAAAACTTCTTATAAAACAGGTACCTGTCTGTGTTCAAACTCTAGAGTACTCTAATAATATGCTATAGCTCTTCTTCATACTACTTATCTAAATTATACAATGTAAAAACTACCATTTGTATAACTAAATTGAATAATTAATGTAATGTGTAAATGTATCTAATAATCTAGCTTACCTCACTCTATCTTTCTTGGGTGCGTATTTTTATAATCTACATTTCTATCTATAGTTATTATTTAATTATTGCATGCTCATAATTATTTCAATTTTCAAAGTTTAAATCTATGATCGCTTAAAACAATGAAGGCGTGTCAAATTTTCATTAATATTTACTTTCTTTAATAACTTAGCTTTCATATAAATCGACACACATTCAATGCTTCATTATTGTAATGCAGGGGTCTACTACTTCGCAAATGGCTGATGTATTAGTTATAATAATTCCCAATTTAGATATGTTTTGTATATATTAAATCATCATGAATAATTCCATAGAATTACATTTCTTTGAGAGTCACCAACGTTCTTTAGTAAATGTTGATAATGTCGGGCCGAATTGGAAGTCCATTTAAATCATATCATAATCGTTTATAAGTATACATGTGTTACGTTTTAGAGACGCGATGATCTATTCCGCCGTAAATATTCCGGATTCTTCAGGGTTGAAATTAACCCCCGTCGTCCTACACAAGCGGACATAATAAATGCTCCCATAGGATTTGACCTGTCATGAAGCCAGCTGGCAAATTGTGACACGTACCGCTTGTCCCTGGTTATGCTTATGTGACACCTTACTTCATCGGGCCATGGCAGAGACCAGCCCAACAGTTTTATAAACTCATTCGCGGCATTGCAGTTTCAATATACTGCCATTCCATATCGCCTTTCTAAAGCGTACCACGTGTTCCTTTACTTAGTTTTATTATTCTATATATCACTCCGCTTCTGCATTATCTTCATAAATCACTCTCAAATAAATGTTTGCCCTTAGTTATAAATCAATATTTTAATTAAATAAATATATGTCTGCCCATTACTCTTATAACCCATACTTTAGACTCTTGCATTGCAAAGGTATAAATCCCTCCAGGCATGCATTAGAAATACTTACTCGAGAATTTTAGGTAGCTAGATTACGCCTTCAAATAAATATATTCTTTAAAATATAATCATGTCGCAAATCCTGCTACTGAAGCTTTGAATCAACAAAATATTATTAGTAAATGATTGTTTTATTAAAATGTATTAATAAATAATTTTAAACTATATGTCTGCAGTTACGTTTCATTTATTTGATACCCATTCTATATAATATTTCCTCGATTATGTAAATATGAATGCTTAATTAATATTAGTTTGGTTATTGGCTAACTCGAGAATAAAATCATGAGTCTCTTGCATATCCCTGACCACCATGCCTAAGGAAATATTTACTAATGTCGCATCAGATGCGTTGTTTCGTGGATTGTATTGTGGAACCGATAAACTATGTTCGAACTCAGTACCACGGGTGGCTTCGCTACTCGATGGTGCTGCTGTTCTGTATGGTGGTCGAATTCTGCACTATGTTTACGAGTCACACGTTTTCTGACCGTTACAATATATATAACTACAATAATGCAAAATGAAAAATAAATGAATATGACTGAATATCTGAATAAAAAGTAAAAGCAATTCTATGAAAATTTTCAAAATTGAAATTTGTATTTCTATTAAAATATCCAATACAATTAAAAATCGCATTTAGTTTAATATAATAAAATAAATAAATATAATAGACTACGAAATTTACTAGCACAGTTTTAAACTGTAATTCTAAACATAAGATAATCAACCCTTTACACGTACACTGTACTGTTATATTAAATCAATATTGTATAGTTTTATATATATACAAAATGTGTAAAATAAAAAAGGCTTTTTAGTAGCTCTAGTAGAAAAACAGTAGAAAAGTAGGCAGTATTCACTATTTGCCAATTGATGACTAGTGAAAATTTGGACATTTTTTAGATCCTTGTTTTAAATTTTAGTTAAAAATAACTCGATATCCATGTATAAATCTATACTGAAAAATTAAATTTGTTAACTATAAATCATATATTTGAATGAAAAATCTTAATCCTTCTTGAAAAAAAAATTGTGACTCGGATTCAAATTCCAGATCATAGGCATGACAAAAACACATTCTCTGCATTAGGAGATTATTTCATATATATATATTATGACCTCTCCTTCATGTAACTCCACTACACTCAAAAATAAATAATATAGTATAGTGAAAGTCGCCTCCCCGGGTTCTAGCTCTAATAATTAATGAGATATTCAATTAAATGCTTTGCTAGCTCAGGTTGCTTAAAAATAACTTAGGTTCGGTTTTAGACTAACTCAAATAACTATTCTATAACTCAGGAGATTAGAAGTAGAAATAAGGTGACAAAGTAGATTGCATTGAGATAATATTCCATAGAATACCACCTCATTGGCATAGGAACACTATCCCCCCTTTTACTACTGTTACATATAATAACTACATAGTATTCTTATGACTTCTGCAACTTCCAATCACCAAACTCACTTAATAATTAAATTATTAATCTTTTATCTATCCTAACATTATTAGTAATTATCTAGCTCAGATAAAATAATCTCAGGTTCTTAAATTTATTCAATGTTAAATTAAAATAAAGTAGCAAAATATGATAAGGGATTTTGTGTCATAATTTACTACTCTGAAGTTACATTAATAATAAAACAATAAGAATAATAATCACAATCTTCATTGTTTAATCCCACTAGTATAGCTTTTCTTTTATAGAAATTTATAACCATAATAAATTAATTAATCACTCAATATCCTCTCTTTGTGCTCATACCCTGTCTCTTACGTAATAAAATAATTAGTAAGTGGCAGTGTTTAGATAATCTGATAAATGAAGTAAGTGGCAACTAATAGCATATAATTTAGCAAATTACTATAATAATGGATTTATGACCAATAATGCAATGCAATTTTATAATTATTTAATTACAAAACACCAATAAATAATTAAGATTGATTAGACTTCTTATTTATATTTTGTGCAAACAATTATATATTTAGTTTAATGACTGTAAACATATCCTATGAATCCATGCAATGATGTAGAGAAAACAAAACTCAGACACAAGTTTTAATAACAAATTTTAGAATTTTATTAACAACAATCAAAATTAAGATAAAACAAACAAATCTATTTACATTTATTTACAAGGGATATCCTCTTTCTTTTAACACTACAAAAGTTAAATTATACATTTTTAGATTTCTTTTATAGTTAATTTAAATTATTATACTTTTATAAGATATTTATTTATTTCTCATTAAGTTTATTATATTACTTAGTTTAACTATTTTATGGGTAATACTATTCTTTACCTTTTAATATTAACATTACAGTATTATAAGTTATATATGTGGGTAAACATCATTTATAAACATTATAAATTTACAATCAATATGTTTTTTTCCCTTTAAAGAAAATTACATTTTCTTATAACTCTATATAAGTCACTCTGCATATTGTTCAAATATTATTACTACCTATTACATTTATTATCTAATGCTTGTAAACTCTAATACATTTTTCATAAGTCATACTCATGTATAATGCCATAACATGAGCTTAATTATTTTCCTGTTTCAGTTTAACATATATTATAATTATCGAATGTTATTATATTCTTTAAATATGCAATACTTATATTTTTAAATATAATCAACAATAAGAACATGTTAAATCATTTTTTAATATTTTTGTATATTTCTACTTAGATATATTTTAGAAAATTATAGTTCATTTCTTAAAATTAAAATAATTCTCTGACTCCTTCCTTCCTTAGGATATATGCATCTTTTTTCCATAATTATAATCTACTCTTTGTTAATCCTTAACTATTCTTATTTCAAATAACTGCATAACATACATTCTAAAATATCTATTGTTTCTTTTCAATAGACTTATCAAATAATGATGTAGTTGCAAGAAATATAGATAAAGATAGCGAAAGATGTATAGGATATTGGGAATATAGATAAATAACTCATCAAAATATGTACTTCAAAAGGTATGGAACAGTGTGGATAGGGCCGACATTCCTTGTCTGATAACCCTGACGATAAGCACGATGTGGCAGCTATTTATTCAGCTTTACCAAACATCTAATAAGATTCACAAGAAAGATAAAATAACACTGTCCATGACAATATGTGTAACAGTCATAGGGCTTTGTTAACTACGCTGATTACCATTTAACTACTTATAATTCAATTCCCTGTAGCATCCTAGTTTTAAATACATCGTCTTGGTTTTCGAATCTCCATGTACTACCAAGTCACTATCCAAACTATCTCTCAAGATTTTCACTGTATCCAACATCACCAAAACTAACTACTTTTTAAAACAATAAACAAAATTCATTAATATAAAACATTCCCTATTCTATAAGAACAATTTGTCTTGCTTTATTACACTATAGGTTCGACATCTACGTTTTATTAAATAACACTTAAATATCCTAATCGGAAAAATTAACAGAAAATATGACATAACCATTGGTTATATTGAACTATATTAATAATACATTAAATGATTATCGTATGCATATTTTTAAAAATCTAATTACATCTCATAGTGTTTTAGAGTGTTGTTTTTCAAAATGCGTTTTACAATAATTATAACAATAAAATTTTTTCATTACATTCATTCGGTTCACAGCTGATCTAAATAAATAAAACATACATTATATCATTAATAACCATAAAATGTACCAAAATAATCTTTTACCTTCCTATTAGAGTTCGTAGTGGGTTTCTTTCTCCTCGAGCATTGCAAACATACAAAATTTCCACACACATACAATTTTATTTGAACATTTCAAATCAAAAAACATATTATTTTATATAATGTTATATTGCAAATTAATGTATTTGTTTCCCTATTGCTATCTAAACTCAATGTTTAACTTAGATTAATAAAGAAAATAATTTAAACCATAATCACATATTTTTCTGGCTGTAAATCTTGGTTAGTCCCCTAATATTTATTATTTCTTCTTTGTCCGAATGTTCTCCTTTCTGATTATTAAAGTTTTAAAATAAATTAGTTCATTTAGTTAACTGTTTAGATGATCTTTAGTTGTAATGTTTAATTCAAAATTATTAAAAAAATCTTTATTTAGTTATCCCACGAAGTTTTTAATGTTCGGGCGAATATTACCTCGGCGCTTTGATGCATCTTTATTTCTATCAGAACTACAAATATTTATATCATTACAGTACCAAATTGCATTTTTTCATGGATCCCATATTTTATATTTATTTCTCTGTAAACTATTTTTTTTTCTTCTTCTTCAGGCAAGTAATTTCCTTGGTAATTTTACTTTTATTCATTATTATTTTATATACGACATTTTGGATCTTTAACTATTTCTAGGGTAATTGCTCAGGTCATCTTAAAGAAAGTAATTCGTAAAAATCTTTTTGTCCATTTATTTTTACACGAATAATATTTATTTTTATTTTTCATTATATTCATTAACTTTGCACACAATGTCCTTTCATTAATTTTACACGCACTAAAGCAGTTTTCATAGTAATATGCTATACAAACTATATTTATAAATAATTTTATTGAAAAAACCATATGTAATAGTGATACAATTGTAAATCAAAAATAATAGTTATCCATGTTAGTCAGGCAACCAAATGTTCTGATGTGGTTACTGGTGTTGTTAATCCAGCTTAATCAGGCTCCACGTGTTGTCAAATAAAAATCTGGAAGAGATTATTCTGTCCTTATGGTGAAATTCCTTTAGCTTGGAAATGAATGTGTCTTCAGGCTTGGGATGAGGAAAGGTAAACTTGTTGCGACATCAATGAACAACGTTAACATTTTTGAAATATTACAAAATTTATAACTTAGTTTTAAGAATCTATCCATTTTTATTGAAAATTCAGATTATATTTTGATAGGATCCACTGGCAGGTAACTGTGGAGTTAGTGAAACATCATTATGAGAACTTTTTTTTTTAAATTTTATTCTTAGATTCGCTTCGAAAGATTTTAAAATGTTAGTTAGTTTCTTTCAAAGATATTTATTAAAAATTCCAATAAAATTGACTAATAATTGAGGAAAGAAAGAAATTTTAAAGAGCTTAAAATTTTACCTCTGCTCTGGAGTCAACACATTTTTGTTCTCCCAGTTTATACAATTAATTGGCGCGATTTTTCTTGTCTGTCAAAATCTATCTTTTTATTGGTCACTCCCTACTTTGGTTTGTAAACATTTTCTAAAGTTGTAAAATTGTGACATAATAGACCTAAATATTAACCTATTATTATTTTTAAATTAATTATTATCTATTACAATTCAATTACTTTTAAAATAAATTTGAAACAATAACTAATAAAGATGTATAATCTTATTTTTTATTATAATGTGTGACGATTCCATCCAGCTCTATAATATACTGTTTTAAATATTTTAATTATCATTATTAATTTAAACTGGTGCTTATACATAAAATATTCCAGACAGTCACGTATACATTTCCAGTGTTTAGTCTGGTTTTATCTGTATTAATAAATTTGCTACTTATATCATTTAAAATGATTATATAAAATTTTGAAAAATAATTTAGAAAAATATAGAAAATTAAATATAATTCTCACCATCATAATATTTATTATTAAATATATCATATTAATTTTTACTACTTAATACAGTTTATAATTATTAAATATTATATAATCTTAATTTATTTTAGAAGTTTAAGGTTATTAAATTGACCTATTAAATACATTTTTATTGTTTATAGCTGTGTTATTTTAATATGGCCAGCTCTTACAACCATATGAACAATTTTTTACTCTTTATTTAACTATTTGTTTATTTTTGTTAATGACAAGTACGTACTATGTATTTGTTTAGCTTTAAATTGCATTTTACAGACTTTGCAAATCTAATATATTCAATACATCAATAAAATATATTCCCAAATTTAAAATTTTTTAGTAATTGACTATTTATAACTATCATTGATCTATAGAAAAGAGCACAATATATATATATCATTTCTAAAACTAAGTATGATATAATGAAAAATGGCATTTCATGATTTTATTATTTTAAATAATTATTTTCCTGTGTTCATATTGCTGTTTAATTCTTATAAGCTCATATATAATTTTAAAAAATCAAATATACTATTCATGTTTAATATATAAGGGATTTGAACTCAGACTTTCACATGACCCTCAACTCATCATGCCATCTCATATTGCTGACCCACCTGATTACACACATGTTGAAAAGATAAATAATCACCAATTTCGTATTTTGTGCTAAACCAGCATTCATCAGTTGGTCCAGATTACCATCTCCACACATATATACAATCAGTATATTAAGATAGCCAATCTTCATATTTTAATGGACAGGCTTCAAAGCACTTCAACCCACAACTCTTCAGCCATCAATTTCATTGACCATCAATTTCATTGAAATTCTGATGATTGAATGTTCAAAGCCCTCAAAGAATGGAGTTTTGATTCAGGGATCTTCAATTTTAGTGTCCATTAATATATCACTGCCTTAAACTGCAAATGACATTTCAATGTGCTGAATAGCTTTTTTATGAAAAATTTATTGTACTTCCAGACTTTCTATATTTTGATATTTGATTGCTAAACATTTTCTAAATCTATCACAGTAATATTATTAAATTAGTAAATATAAATATTAAATAAAAATGATGTTTTAAACTATATGTAAACAATAGAATGATAAACATTCCAAATGCTGCAACATCTTTTTCAGATTGCTTAGAAAACAAAATAATCATTTTTATGTTTGTTTCCTTAATTTGTATATAAATAATTAATCAGAAAAATAATATTATTCAGGTTTAACTTCAAATTAAATCCATATGAAAATGCAACCTTCTTCAATATAAGTAAATATTATACATTATTGGATAGGATTTATATTTTTTGTGTTTAAAATCTTTGTGAATTAATAATTTAATACCAAACATATAAAGACTACAGGGTTTACTAACAAAGGTATTTCGTTATAGACTAAACGAATAATATTCACCTCGCATCCACAGACTAAGTTCTTCACCAACATTCATTTTATATTCTACTGACTTTTGGATCATTTTTTTTTGTATATATCACCCTGTAACCTCGTCTAGTTAATTCTTGTTATCTTTTTGTTTTTGTAGTCACTTATAGGTCAAATAAAATTATCTTGAAAGAGAAGACTAACTATATGTAAACAATGAAATAATAAACTTTCCAATACTTTTAATATCAATGTAAGCTAAAATTAATTTAACTTGTAAAGTTTAATATTTGAATATATTTAAAAAGTGATATGTTTTCATATGGATTAGATTTAGAGGTTTCTCTGAATATCACTAGTCAGAATTGTTATGTCTATAAAGACCAAAAAGGCTAGTATAAGTAGTCATTTATAATTCAAAAAATAATTTGACAAAAACCTAGCCACACTGATATTATCAGCATTTAGAAAGTTTGTTATTCTACTGTTTGTGTATAATTTGAAATGATGTATTTATTATTTATGACTAATTGATATTAGGTTATTAATTTGCAAGATTTTAAAACTAAGTAGAAATTAACTCTACTTTGAAAAGTTTAATATTGTCTATGTTAAAGAAATTTGTCTTTACATCTTGATTAGATGTGAAAGTTGATGTGAATAATAACACTTGTTAGATTACTGTCTTTATAAAAATGGAGAAAATAGATAACAGTCATTTGACATTTGTTAGTCGGTTTGTTAAACAATCTGTTTCATTGATATCACCAATATTTGATCTGGTTATTGTTTCACGATTTACTTATATGTGTGTGGGTGTGTGTGCGCGCGCGCGCGTGTTATTTTTAATATTTACTTAATTACTAATGCGTGTTTAATCTTTAAGAGTTTTTTCCCCTATGTGTCATAGCATCAGCCGGGAAGTGAACTCACTAATCTGGGACAACTGCTTGTAAAGAGGCTGTCAATGACCTCTCGACCACCAATGCTTGACAAATCTTTAAGAGTTAATCTGGAATAATATCATGCTTACTACAAAAGATTACATTCTTGAAAATAAACATTTTTTTTTTAAATTTTTATAAGAATTAAACTAAATAGATACATACATATACATTTTAAAAATAATCCAGAATAAAATGGCATATACGTAAAAAAAATTATAAATTTATAACAAATTTAGTATTAAAAAATTCTACATTAAAATAAATATAAAACAATATGAATAAATGAAGATTCAGAAATATAAAATAAATAAATAAAACTATAAAAAAGAGTAGCATGTGATTTATCATTAGCAGTCATTAACTACTACTACTACTACTATTACTACTACTACTGCTACTACTGCTACTGCTGCTGCTGCTGCTACTGCTACTGCTATTGCTACTACTACTACTACAACTAATAATAATAATAATAATAAAAATAATAATAATAACAGCAACAACAACAATAACAACAACAACTTCAATAATAATAATAATAATAATAATAATAATAATAATAATAATAATAATAATAATAATAATAATAATAATAATAATAATAATAATAATAATAATAATAATAATAATAATAATAATAATAATAATAATAATAATAATAATAATAATAATAATAATAATAATAATAATTGATATAAGTGCTAGAAATGCTGAGTAAGAAAAGCTTAAGAATAAAAGTTTTAGTATGATATGGTGAGCAGCTTTCAATATCTTAATAATAATAATGATATACTAATTATAACAATAATTAAAAATGTATATATAAAATTAAAAGAATATAAATAAACTTTTATCTCTCATACAATCATTAGTTCTTTTAACAAATCTTGTGTAGTTAATGAAAGTTGACTTTTCTTATCGACCATACAGAGATTAATCCTTCCTTCTTTCCAGATATTTCTTTACTGGTTTAAATAACCTCATTCAGAAAGACGTGAAAATTGTCCTTTGTCTTTAGATATCCTGTTGACTTTGAATAGTATTAGATATATTAAATTATAAATGCCTTCAAATCTGTGTGTTACCTCATGAGTGACTGCAAGATATGTCAACTTTCTTCTGCTGTTAGGTTATGATGAAGAAATCATTCTATACTCTGTAAGTGCTCTACAGTGGTTCACAAAATAAGACCTTTAAATATTCTTATTTTTAAAAAATTGATTTAAATAATGATGAATGTAACCATACACTTCTATACTGGATTTAATTATTAATTCATCACCGATTTTATTACAGCCTAATCTTCTGCCTTTCTTCTGTATAATGTACCCTACTGGCATTTTCTTGTAAGTCTTTCTGAGGCTTCAAATTTGTCTAGCTGGTATATTATAACTGTCTTGAAATCTTTATTTTCTATGCAATAATCTTTTAATGCTTTCTCATTAATAATTTATTTCTCTTCAATATTCAGTTTTCTATTCTTAACTCTTGGGGTTAGTTTCTTTGTATTTTCAGCTGCACATTTCTTTTGGCTTTCTTATAAACTATTGGAATTTCACATCTATTTTCTGCTTCATTTATGTAATATTACATCCATTGTCTGATGCAATTTGCAAATATTTGTAACCATTTTCTATTGGCTTCCAAGTTCAAATTAAACAACATTTCTATATTTACAGCTAGCAGTGTGGCTTTTATAGATTTATCTGTTATATTTTCTGGCTTCACTGCTGTCACTTGTTACACCTCTTGCATCACTAGTTTCTCCATGTTTAATTTTTTTATGATTTTCTTCAATTTTGGTTGTGTTATTATTAATTTATGTGAACTATATTTTATTTGATTCTATTTTTTACACTCATTTATTACCTTCTAATCAATGTGAAATTAGTACAAATCCTACAACTTTTCTATATAGCACTGCTTTCCTCTAGCTTAGCATACATTCCCTCACCACTGTTTTATTTTATTAAGCTATTGATAATCTATATTTTGCCTATCATTCCTACCCTTATCTTCTAATATCTTAACATGTAATATTTTTCCTCAATTTACTAATGGTTGAACTTCTCTCATTAAATGAAGTACAGCTAATTATTATTTTCTTTTATTTATTTATAGCTATTGAAGTAGTCTGAACTGAGTTTGATCATAGCTTCATGACATCTAGCCATAAGCCCACTTCAAACCCTAGTACTAACATTCAATTTCCAATGCAATGGGGCTTTATATGGTCAATGCACGCTAGATATCTTAAAGAAAAACAATTATATAATTGTGTATTAAAATTAACTAGTTTAAGGTTTAAATTAATCAATGCTATTAATAAATTCATGATAAAATTATTCATGAATTTATATAAATTATAACAGCGTGGATTGTGCATATATATTTATAAATATTTAAATATATATATATATATATGTTTGAAAGTTTCATTGCACCAGGAATGTTTTATTTTTACTTTTAAATAATTTGTTAAAATTTTAGTGATTAAAAGCTACATTCTTTTGATAAGCTTTCAAATTGTCCCTTTCCAAAGACAATGGGGAAAGTTTTATTAATTAGAAAAAATAAGGACGATTCCCAATTAAAATCCCTTTTTAGATTTATAAAATTCAATGGGGATCAATGGGTTATTTCACATGTCCTATTGATCTCATTTTGCTGACTGGTGCCCACATAAATAAATTTGTCAGCAAGTTTGATTGTCAGCACAGTAGTGAGTCAGTTGTCTAAATAATAAAAACCAAATGTATCCAATACAGAGAATTACTTGTACTACCTGCTAAAATATATTAATATTTGTATATCACTAATTATTTGTATAGTTTTTTTTTTTTCAGACATGGGAGAACAGTTGAACAGAGGGAAAGAGAGTAATGTTTTTTTTTTTTATATTTAATAGTTTTTAAATAAAATATGTCTCATTCAAAGAATTAACAGAAAGTGCTAACCAAGAAAATGTAGGTGAAGTAAAACTAAACTAAAAAAGGAAGATTAGATAGATTGGGGTGGGAAAATAATATGCAGCAGCTAACGAAGATAGGAACAATGGGACCAGTAGTCAAAAACCTAATTAAGTGTACTAGAGTAAAAAAGTCATTATTTAAGTATACAGAGAAAGAATGTCATAAGTTTGTGATTCACATTGTTTATTTATTTTCAAAACTGGAAGGAGAGCAATTAGATAAAGGATTGAGTGATGATAGTGATGTGCCTTCAACCACCTCTAGTGAGTGAGAGATCACTTTTAAAAATAAGGTCAATAGAAAAGATGATCATGATGATCAAGAAACTTTGCATACAATCCTCAAAAGAAATGAGAGAATACAGGAAGTTAATGCTGATGATGAGAGAAAAGATTCTAAGGCTTGAGGAAAAATGAGGCACCCAAACCAACCCAAGCCAACCCAAACCCAGAGATTGCAAAGCATCCTCAAGCAATAGACATTTACAAAGCTCCAAGAGGAAGTGAAGATGATTAGACCATACCAAAAGAAGTTGTGGACAGCAAAGAGGATGATAGTGGAGAAGAGGAGTCAAATCAAGAAACAGTTGAACAAGCTGATTTAAATATGGAAAGGGAAAAAGAAGATGCTCAAATCACTAGTAAAATGAAACCAAAAGTAAAAATGGGATGGACGATGAACCCCAAACTGAGGCTGATGAATGTACAGAGACCATCCCTTATATCTTGTATAGAGATTCAAATTTTTAAAGAAAACCCAGGAGAAAATCCCATAGTTCGGCTAGATAGCATTAAAGAATTTTTTTATCTGGACTCTGTAGCAGAGAAGGAAAAGATTATTCTAGCCAGCCATTACTTAAGAGTTGCTGCCAAGGCATGGTGGAAGCTACTAAAAACCCACCTACCATGATCCAAGGGTATGAAAATGCCATTTTAAAAAATATTGGAGTGAAGAAAGGCAGGAGAGTATTTTGCATAGACTGAACACCCAGAAGTATCAAGAAGACTGCAGACAGGGATATGCATCCCACTTCATCCAGCAAGTGACCACATTCAAATCCATCACAGCCTTCAAATATGAGGACCAACACATCATCCAGACAATTAGGTATCATTTACCCTCATGGATCCAAAGAATCATGCTTGGGATGTGCACATGTCACTAGAAATGACCATAGAGTTATTAGCTGCAATAGACTATGTGAACTTGACACCAACCAGAAAAGACAAAGACTATGACCATTATTAAAAGTTCAAATAATATGGGCCACCTGATCCAGGAAAACAATAGGACAACCATTAAATGAAGAGATGGATATATATACAGATAACCAACTGACAACCATAGGGAAAATGAGACATGATTAACTGACTTATTTACTATAAGCTAGATAATATTAAGCATAATGAGCACAATAAGACATGTATAACTTTGTGGTTTGTACAGATGATATTATTCATGCTCATGCTGTTCTCCCAGAGTCCACCAATTAGTCGAGTACACTTATGTGAATGTATCACATATAAGTAAAGAGATTTTTTTTCATTGTTTTTTTTGAAGTGGAAAGAAATGAAGCAATCATATCTGAGTTCAATCCTAGATTCATGACATCTAGCCATAAGTCCACTTCAAACCCTAGTACTAACATTAAACTTCTGATGCAATGGGGCTTTATACAGTCAATCCATGCTAGTTTTCTTAAAGAAAAACTATTATATAAATGTGTATTAAAATTAACTAGTTTAAGGTTTAAATTAATCAATGCTATTAATAAATTCATGATAAAATTATTCATGAATTTATATATATTATAACTGCGTGGATTGTGCATATATATTTATAAATATTTAAATCATATATATTTGTTCGAAAGTTTCATTGTGTTGGGATTTTAAATAATTTGTTAAAATTTTAGTGATTAAAAGCTACATTCTTTCGATAAGCTTTCAGATTGTCCCTTTCCAAAGACAATGGGGAAAGTTTTATTAATTAGAAAAGATAATAATAAAATGTAAGGACAGTTCCCAATTAAAATTGCTTTTTAGATTTATAAATTCATTTTCTAATTAGAAAATGAATTCAGAGTTAATGAGTTTGAAAACCTTATCGAAGGAATGTATCTAAAATCAATTAGTAGAAACTTGTAACATTGAATATGAAAGAAGCGCTAGCCCGAAGACATCAGACACTGTATAAATAGTTCTGAAAAGTTTGGAGAGAGGAGGAGCCATCTTTGTTGTAGAAAAGTGCCATTAAACTCTGTGCATTTTAAAATCATGAATTTAAATAATGTTTCTATCATGGTGATGGGCTAAATGTTAGGAATCTGGATACTGTGCCTGGAGTTCCCTGAAAATCTTCAATGAAGTTTCTAAATCTTTTTCCGGACCAATCATGCTGCTAAAATCATAAAAAATCAATCAAAATGCTGTTCAAATAATTGACCACATGCATGCCTACGTTTTATTAACTCGGACATGTAAACTAAGGAACCAGCCCCGTAAGAAATGGTAATATATTTTCATAACGAACCGTAACTTTCTGGCCAGTTTCCAAACTTCACTTTACACTCCCTTTAAAAGCTCTTCTCATTTATTAATGTAATAATCTGTATAAAACTTACTTTTAATTATGCTATTTTATATTATACTGTAATTCTAAATCTCTAGTCCTTAGATTTAACTTTCTTTTTTTTTACGATGGCTGTTCATTTATTGTTATATATTATAATGATCTGGAGAGTTTGACTTAACATCATCTGCACTACAGGGTGCCATCTAGGCATTTGAACCTAGAAAAATTTATATAGTAGGCAGATACATAAGTCAAAAAAAAAATTTTTTTTATTTTGATATCTGGTCATTAGCCCATTGTCACTAGCTCAATGAAACAGCAGAGATTTATATTTCATAAATTCTTATCTAAGAATATTTTTTTAAAAAAGAATAAAATAAGCCATTGCCAGTAATTAACATACAAACATTTATTTATGCACATATATATAAAATCTAACATTATTATTTTAGCATGTTTACTTTAACATTTAACATTATTTTTAACTTTTATTTTAGATTTTAATTTACATTTTAATTTTTATACTATTATAAGTTCACACAGATGGGTTTATAAAAGTTTGTTTTAAAATGTTGAGTATAGATCGGTTACATAGATTACATGGTCAAAAAACATTTCAAAATAAACATAAACGATCAAAATACAAAGTCATTGATACCATCAATTGCATAGGGAATACAAGAAACCCAATGGTATTCATCATAAGATACTGCAGAGACACCTTTAACTTAAAAGACATCCGAATAAATACATTTTAGATACTCACCATAAGGTATCATTATTTACCGAATGTCTATATATTTTGATCAAATATGAAAACCAAAAACATAATTAACCGATAACGAATCCATGCAACTTCCATACCCAACTTAAATTTAATGCATTTTTATTTAGAGTGTCGAGTATGAATAGACTGCATAGATTTGCATTTGAAAGAAAATATTCTATCCTTATTTAACCTTAGGCCAAAAGTTCGCAGTCAAACTAATGTCAATTCATCTGATATATCGATGCATTCAATGTAATACGAAATACAGCAGCACAAAAGGTTAAGAGAAGAAATTGCCTCTCGTCAGATAGGAATACTACATCTATCTGACAAGAAGAGCAATAAAAAAAACTCCATAGGAAAGGACTGTGGTCATTTTGCCGACTTACGAATCGCATTCCATAGGCCAAAAAGGAAGTGTGCAGCATATAAAGCGATTCTGCCTGTAGCGAACCTCATACTACATCTACTAATTACACCAATATATCCAATCCATTGACCCAATTTAACTATGAAACAAATAACCTAAGATTACCCTCCCCTAATATAACTTTACAAATCTATATAGCCATTCACGCCCGACTTAAGTTTAACATTTATATAATTTAATTTATCGCACAACAAAAATCATAAATAAACTTAAAGAACAAAAAAAAATGGAAATGATTTTAAAAAGAAATACATCAAATAAAAAGAATTAATAACGAATTTAGTTTGGTCAGATAGGATTCTATTTCTATAAATTAAATACTGGGAAAGTTTACATTTTAAAGTTCTTAGTGTTTTCAAATTAATATTGTTCATTAGATTTTATAAAGTTCTTACGGTTTTAACAAGTCCGTAGTTTCTAATTTCTTGCAGTTGCTTGCCATTTGGAGCCAGCGTTAATTCCCTCGATGTCCTATGGTCCTCAATCTAGGAAAACGATGTCATTTCTCTTTCATTTTTTTAATGAGATTGAAGGGATTGAAGAGTGCATCTTTTCAATCCCTTCTCCTTCACTCCGCACTAAAACATATCTGTCCTCTTGTAATTACTCTTCACTCACTTTTTATAGTAGCCTTTCAGATCCAGTGGACATTAGATCATGACGATGTTATGGTCCTTTCGCTGAGGTCCGATTCCATTGTTTTTCATTCATTGGCTATTAGTTTCTATTGTTTTCCTATCTGACCGATGCTTATACATTTAAATGCCCAAGGCTAGTTTACATTTGACTAATTAAATTAATCATTTCCATTTTTTCAATAACATTAATTAATTTGTTTTGTACAAACTTAGATATATTTTTATCTTTAAATCTTTACTGACAATTTAGTTTTAAAATACTTTTTTTTTTAATAAAGTTTTATTTTAATAATTTTTTTTTCATCTGTGCGATTATATAGATACGAGTTTAGTATAGAATTTTAATTTTCAATTTTTAATTTTTAAAAAAAAGGAAGTTTTATTTGCGAACTTTTATTCTTTTCATGTTTACTAATAAAAAAACAATGTAACGTATGTATGTGCCCGTTACAATATATATATATATTGAGTAATTTATTTATGTCATTTGTTTTTTAATTATATGCCAATAATCCTTCAACTCGATGAGATCTTTTCCATTTGCCTTATGCAGATAATATAATAGTAAGTCAGATAGTAATTCTCACCCATTAGAACTAGATTTATACCATTCTGTCAATCATCAAGTTGAAAGAAATTATTAAATGTTTGCTATTTTTATAATTGGCTAATAATAAATTATTAGCTCCATCTCTAACCTATGTCCCTGGCTCTTTTATCTAATTTATAAATGTTTATATAATTTATAAATGTTTATATATCCATATTTATGATCTTAAAATGTTTTTGCAAAAGAGTCGATAAAGGAATCAAATAAAAATATTCTAATTCCAATTTCTGTTACTGTCTATTAAGATTCAGGGAGGGCACGATGTTTGGGGCATAATTAATATAATTTTATAAATGCTTTAAATAATTTTAATTAAAAGCTCGTTTGACTTTAATTAATTTGATCAGATCATCACGGAGAGCATTCTAGAATAAATTGGGTTTTATTTTTCAAATGGTGACTATCAAGTCATCATCTTCGAACATTTCTGACATAAAGCTATCTTCCATTTCACAGGCTTATCAGTGGTGATATTACTGTTATTTTAAATTAAATTATAGAGGAAGAAAGCACTTCCTCCCCTGCTTATATTGTCTTTGGAACACCAAAGGTTCATAGATATGACTCAACCTGGTTTTTCCCATGTTCCACATCTCCTTAAAGGGCAGTAAGACTTCTGAAATACAAGACACCATACTACTTAAATCACCGACAGTTTATTATCCTTCATGTTCATTTTATAGCTCATAATTCATCAGCACCATTTACCTTTCTGTTCCAGTAAAGCCCGCTCTTATGCTCATAATTCGTAATGAAGTGATTTCATTAAAGTCGAACAAATTCTCCATTTTCTCAAATTAAATAAGTATTGTAATAAAGGTTAACATTATGCCCTAAAATACGTATCTTGCTCTTCATGAATGGATTTGTGAATGTGAAAATAAATCTCACATTTTTCGTATAAAATTAGAATAATAATTTCCATCACTACTGATACCTTTATCTGCCTTTATTTTCTTGTTGGGTGCATAGACATATAGACTTTCAAATACTGCATAATACTCATTGGTGTATAATAGGGACTGCCATTCTTTATTATAATTATAAATTCTGTTAAAGGCTAGAGGTAATCAATATAGTCATCATTTAAAAATTGAACAAAATTATTACTATTATTATTAAAATATTTTATAAACACACTTGCTTTCTAAATTCTTTTATTCAATAATTACTTTAATGGTAATTCTCACTGTACGGGTTGGCAAGCTGGACATATACATATGATTTGACGTAAAATTACCTTTAGTTAGTTTATTATCCAATATTAGTGTCAGTTCAGGGGTCTCTAATCATTACCAACTGTTGAGCTAGTTTTTTGGTGCATAGCACTGTGTCATCGATTTAGATCATCCACTGACCTGAGCGGGTGAGTTGGGTTTGAATTCAGTTTGGTTTGGCTGAGTTTGGATCTGACTTGCAGATTAGGTGGACTGGTACACTATAGTAAATGTATCAAGCACACATGTTGCCATGCCATATATATGCCACAATTCTCATGTACATAGTTTGGACCAACACTTTACAGCATAATATATATATGTTGAATTCCATGTTGCCACATAATAAGTATATTTACTATATGTCATCATCATCAACAACAACCATTATCAATCCACTGCATGATGAAGATCTCTCCAAGTTCACTCCATCTTCTCTTATCTTTAGCTTCTCTTCTCCACATCATCCCTGTACACTTTCTTATTTCATCCATCCATCTCACATGTGGTCTCTCTCTGGGCCACTTACAATCTCTTGGAATCCAGTTTAAGATTACAATTGTCCATCTACTATCATCTCTTCTAGCAATATATCCAGTCCAACTCCACATCTGTCTTTTAATTTTTTCAATGTGGTCAGTAACACCTGCTTGCTCTCTTACCCATATATTATGTTTTCAATCTATTCTTGTTATTCCTAACATGCATCTCTCCATAATCCTTTCAGTGGTCTGAAGTCTCTGTATAGCTCCTCTATTAAGTGTCCAAGTCTCAGATCCATAAGTAAGAAAAACCTTTCTTTTCAAACACTTAGGCATATTTCCTTTTAGTGTCAAGTTATTTCTACCAAAAGCACTCAACCAAGTTTAATTCTATGATTAATTTTATCCATTATGTTTTCATTTGTATTAATAATCTGATCAAGATATTTGTAGCCATTAACTTCTTCTAATTCATCATAATCAATCTTTATGTTCATATTTTGAGAAAATCCATTGAACATTACTTTAGTCTTTTTTTACATTTATCTTTAGTCTTGCTTTCCTACTTTTATCTGATAACTCTTGCAACATTTCTTGCAACACTAAAGCATTATTATCAAAAACAACTACATCATCTGCAAAATCTAAATGATTTAAATAATCTCCATTTACTTTCACTCCTCTAGCTTTCCATTTTAATCAACAAAATACTTCTCGCAGCATGGCTGTAAAACGTTTTGGAGATATGAAGTCACCCAATCTTACATCCTTCTCAATGTTGACACTCCTAATATCATTATGTAATTTAATTGTTACTGCTTAATTTTTATAAATATTTTTTAAAATATGACAATATCCTGGATCTATACCTTGATAATCCAATGTTTTAATCACTGAAGAAATGTTTATAGAATCAAATGCCTTTCATAATCTACAAATCTAAAGCATAATGGCAACTCATATTCATTTGTCCTTTCTATAACTTCTCTCAATACCTACATATAATCTCCTGTATTAAAACCAGTTTTAAATCCAGCTTGTTCTCCTGGTTAGTTAAAATCTAATGTACTCTGTATGCAAGTTGTAATTATCTTGGTAAAAAAAAAATTTATAAAACTGATAAAAGGCTGTTAGGTCTGTAATTTCTAATATCTTCTTTATCACCTTTTTCAAATATTAATACTGCATTCTTCAATCATCTGATAAATCTTTATCATTTAGTATATAACTTTGTTACATTTTTTTTTATTTCTTCACCTGCTTCTTTTAATATATCAATTATAATTCCATCATTACCGAAAATTTTTTTTCTTCATAAATTTAAGTGCATGTCTCCCTTCTTCATTTAAAATTCTGGGCAATTCAGAAGATATAATAGATATAGCAGGTACTTGTTCTTTATTACTATATAATTCTTGATAAAAGTCTGCTACCCATTTCATGATGTCATCTCTCTTTTTAGTAATAATTCCATTTTTTTTTCTTATTGCAGATATAAATTTCCTACCAGTACCAAAATATTGTTTTATGCTCTTGAGACTGTTATTCTCTTCTACAGTTTTCCTTGCTAGTTCACAGTTATACATTCTTATATCATTTTCAACTCTTTTCTGGACCATTTTACAAAATTCGAGATATTCAATCCTTTTTCATGCATCATTTTTGTATATCATCATATTCTTTTTTTTCTTCATAAATTATCTAGCCTAAGTAGAAATTTTATTGGTCAATTTCTGCTTATTTCTACCAGATATCTTTGTTGCAGTTTTTAAAAGTGTATCAATTATTTTCTTATTAATTTCACTCAAATCTGAATCATGTTTAAAATCTACTAGTATTTGAAACCGATTTGTAAGTTCTAATTTAAATGCATTAGAATGTTTCTGAAAATTAAGGATATCAACTGTAAATGTTGTTGTTTTTTTAATAATTTTTGTCTCTCTAGTTTTGCATTAACACATATTTTACATCTTACTAATCGATGATAACTTCCTGTGTTGAATTTATTAAGAACATTACAATCTTGAAATATGTACTTTCTGTTAGTCAAAATATAACCCAATTCTGCTGTACCTTCATTTGCATGCTTCCATGTCGATTTCCTTTTAATATTTTTATCAAAAAAAGAATTCATAATATAAAGTTTTTTCTGCAAACTCTGCAGGTCTATGTTCTCTCTCATTTCTATTACCATAAGTAAAATTACCTACAGCAATTTCATCTTTCATTTGTTTACTAATTCTAGCATTAAAGTATCCAATAGCAATTTTAAAATGTTGTTTACTCTGATCAAAAACCTTGTGTACATCCATATTAAAATCTTTTACAACTTCATCACTATGAGAACTTATTGGGGCATAAACCTAAATTATCTGCATTTGGTATCTAATATTAAGTTGTCTAGCTAATCTTGCCACTCTGTCCAATACACCATCAATCTTCACATTGTTGTTCTTTTACTTTTTACTTATAATGAATCCTACTCCACTTGTATTTCCAATATTTGTGCCTTTATAGTAGAGTACATGTCCACTTTTTAAATCAATTGTCTCTTCACTTTTTTTTCTAACTTCACAAAGTCCAATAATGTCCCATTTAATATAAGACAGTTCCTCTTCTAATTCTTGCAATCTCTCTTCAATTGAAAGAGATCTGAAATTGTAAGTGCCTAAATAGAAAATCATCATCAAATTGCATCCTGGGTCCAGGGAATCTTAGCATACCTTATTCAGATGAATTATATCATATTAATATGGATATGATGATCAAACAGCTTGGAGGTCATATTTTCTGACCATTTTACATCACAGTATTATTCAGGGGGTAAAGCAACTAGATCTCACATCCAAAAAGCATTTATATAGGACAATTATCCTTATATTACTTCCTTTGCTGAAATAATGTTTTTGTGAACTCTTTGACACCATCATCATAAGAATGATATAGTATCTTCAACTGCTTATCTAAGTTTTTTTCTCAGGATATGTTACATACTATTTTGAATTAGGTTTGGAATGAGAAGGTTTAAAAATAATATGAATAAGGACAAAATTTATTTACAATCATTATAATTTATTTCTATATAAATAAACCAAATATAAATAAATATTAACATAAGAATGTATACATATTGGTGAAAGGTAGTTTGAGATGAGTGAATATAATCACTCAAGCTCTGATAAGCTTACATGAACTATTGAACCTCATCTTCACAGAATTATTATTATTAATAAGTAATAAACACACACACACATATATATATATTAAAAGATGAAAAATAAATAAATAATATATCTGTTATCGTAACTGATAAATATTAAGCATTGAAAAGAAAGAAATATTAAAATATTTATGTTAAACACTTAAATATTAGACAGCAAAAAATTAAAATAAATATTAAAAAATAAATATACATAAATGATGGTTTTATGTGAGCTATTACTTTAATAAAATAAAAAAAGGGGGAAGATTTCGAAATTTAATATGAAATGAGATAGTTGGACATCTTAGTACTTACATCAATTTCTTATTCTGTATTTAATGATTAATATTCTAACAATTTTAATAAGCTCATAGATAAATAATGACTATTCAGTAAAATATATTTTATCGAAGTTAATTTATCTATAAAATTAATATATATGTTATATTTAATGTTTTCACAGTTATATGATGTAAATAAAATAGTTTCTGGTAAATAGCAATGAGATTGAGTGTGTGGTAAAGAATGGGACTGAGTGTGAAGTAGTTAAGCATTCAGAATATGTGGATTAAATTGTTTATAAATATTTTATTAATCCACACATTTTGTTAATTTATATATTCTGAATGCTCAACTACTTTAGCTCAATCTAATTCTTTACCTCACCCTAAATTTCATTACCATTTGAGATCTAATGATTTTACTTTGAAAAGTTAACCTTGATAATGGTGGATGGTAATTCGTCGAATCATCGGGAAGTAATCAAAAATAACACATGGTTTAACCCTAAGACCATTTTATTTACATTTGAGACACTGATAAAAATCAAAGTTGAATATATGTGTATATAAAATGTGGGTGAGGATGCATACGTTTAATTTTATTTATATTAAACTATGTAAATTCATTAAAGCGTGTCTTATCGTTGATTTTTATGTTTCATAAACTATATTTATTAACCAATTATTGGGTATACGTTGAGTTATTTATTTATTAGTAATATTTATCGAAAAATTAATAAAGTAAATTGGAAAAAATAAAATTAATAGTTCACTGAATAATTCAATCAGAAAACAAACGAGTGCAAAAAATAAAGAAAGAATATTAAGATTTTGAAAGAATGGAATAACTTATTTTAGTCTATTGTAATTTTAAAATGTGCGTATTGCCTATTTAAATAAACTTTCTTGTAGCAATTAGACGATTAAAAAAATAAAAAACGAAATCTGACGTCAATTGGTGAGTGAATAAATATTAGCTTTTTCACTCTTAACTTAAACCATCATTTATATTAATAAAACAAATTTTCTTTTAATATTATTACATTGCCACAACATAAAAAATAATAAAATATTCACTAATTTTATATGCTATTTGCAATTTTCTATTAATTTTATTTTGCTTTCAAATGTTAATATTTTTTTTTAATTTTATTTAATTTAAAGATATAAAATTTAAATGGTTTTTAAAGTAATGTTTTTATGGTAAACTTTATTGTTTTAACATCATTTATGTTAAACTTAAAAAAAAAGAAAACACGTAATAAAATAAAAATTTTATATAAATTTATTTTACAAACAGCAATCTACTAATATAAAAGTAGTGAGATTACAGTTTTAAATTTTACCCGGAATACTATAATAATTTTTATTATAGATTAATAAAAGCGATGATAATTTTCACTGATAACGACTACATTGTTTTTATTATTTGATCGATAAGGCTTTTTACAATCATAAAACCGTCTTTCCAGAAGATCACTTAATATATTAAATAATCAAATTGTATACTCGGAAGTGAAAAGCTGAACACAAATTGTGGACATTTTACATTCAACCACTACACCAAACCACTCACAGCTCTTAATATATTTTATGATCTGGACCAACTGATGAATGCTGTTTCATCACGAAATATATATATATATATTGGAAATCATTTATCTTTTTGCATGTATGTGTTCATATGTATAGGTTATATAAGATGAAATGGATAGCTGAAGGGAGCTTGAAAATCTGTGTTCAAACCCCCTCTAATTACATCTAAATTTCAGTATATACATTATACTTATAATCAAATATTAGATTCATAAAATATTTTATAATAAATTTTATACTAAAATTGTCTTTCCTTCTAATAATATATATATTTTTAGAGAAAATATGCACTATATTTAATTTTATTTTATTTAATTTACCAAAACATTGCATTTTCAGTAACGTTAAAATTTTAAATTATAGCATTTTCAGACATCTCTCCCTTTCATATATATTATCATTAGATTTTAAACTATTTCATAAAAATCTGAAACCATTGGTAAAAATGAAGCTTGTATAATATCCATGTTTAACTATAAACCACTATCTTTGATACCATTTAATTTTTAATGCATACACTTTATACATTTACAAAAATAATTAATAAAAAAGTAGAATAATGCAATTACCATAATAAATCTAGAGACAAAGAAAAACAATCTCATAACTGAATGCAAAATATGTGGAAATACTTAACTGAAAGATTATTTATCATTGTAATAACACAGATGTTGCATTTGAATTAATAAATTCAAAATTACAAATTTCTATTTTTTATTTATTTAATACATTTTCCAACTATCTAGAATCAAAATCAAGGATAGTGAGTCCTTGAATAAAAGAAATAGAAAACATATGCATGTTGTATGTCCAAAAGTTTACATGTTAAAACATTTGTTCTTTTCAAGTGATTCATATTTAAAGCTATTGTTATAAATCCTAAAGACTTTTTATTTCAAAATTAAACTTTATTCATAAAAATGGTACATTACAGGGGATACAATAAAATTTGATTACTGTTGGGAACTTACATTTGTTGTTCCATCATTTTGTGATAAACATTAATAACAATTCTGTAGAATGTAGAAAAAGAAGTATAAAAACAAATGTTATACAACCAGCCTACTGATTGAGGTACACATCAAACAAGTTACAAAATATTTGGCTATAATAAAAGTCATAGATCAATTCATAGATCACATGACCCTATCTCTTAAGCTTGTAAGTTATAAATAGTGAGGATTGCCAATTCCTCTACAAGCTTTATGATAAATGCTTAGCCAGAACCAGCACTTAAAATATCTCTGTCAGAAACCCCTCCCCAAACCCCTGACCATGGTTTCGTGCTTTGGCACTCCTCAGAGAGGTGTCAGGGTGACACCTCTCTGAGGAGTGCCAAAGCACGAACACCTCTCTGAGTAGTGCCAAAGCACGAAACCATGGTCAGGGGTTTGGGGAGGGGTTTCTGACAGAGATATTTTAAGTGCTGGCTCTGGCTAAGCATTTATTTGGCTATAATGATTTAAAAAAAAAATTGGGTACAAATATGAAATACAATAAGGAATTTGCATATGGCATTCCATTGTTTAGAGGGATAGTTTAAAAGAAATACAAAAAAATGTACTAATGAAATTATACAATCAAGGTTCACACTTTTGTGGATGTTTCAAATGGCTGGCCCAATAATTAGGTACTACATCAAATGAGTTATGAAGTTACAATAATTGGTTACAGTAGTTAAAGAAATTGAGTATCATTATGAATTGCAGTCAGGAACATACATTTGGGCTGCATACAAACATTCAATAAAGCATCAACAACCCCTAAAGAGTTTTTACATCTATAAATAAGATTATCAATGAATGATACCAATAAGTAGCATACTAGTTTTAATATTTTACATTATTGCAAGCTATTTTTTGAATCAATGATTTGAATTTATATAAAAGAAAATGTAAAGTTAATCCAAAGTTATGCACATGTAGCAAATATACTGTATATATTAAAACTTAATATTCAACCATTTTCATTTTCAAAAAATATATATATTAAAATATTTGTATGTTTTATGATGCCTAAAAATCTTTATCCCATTCTGATTAATATTTTAAAACTGAGTCTAAGGTGTCTGGTGCTCTAATATAAAGTTTTGCTGAACAATTTTCTTCTAATTATATAATTCCTTATATATCAGAATTTTTAAAAATAAATAAATAAATAATAGAATATTGTGTAGAACTAAAAATATTTTAGATATTATATAGATTGAGTAAAATAATTTATACCTTATAACATAGGTTATACTAAATAAGTACCAATTTTTCTAAATAAAAGCAAGATAAAACAATACATTTCAAGACAAATGCCTCAATAACAACTTTCCAAAACAGAAAAATTAAGAAAAGGCCTTACTACCAAGACACACTATATGTTTTCTGATGAGGATTTCATCCTGTTTTATTCTCTTGCTAATATCTAGGATGATTATAACTCATTAATCTAGAAAATATCATAAATCTATTTGGAATTCTATTCTGTTGCAGAAAACACAAATTTGAATCTCGGGTTATATACATAACATGAGACTCATAATATTTTCTTCTTGCTTTGTAAAATTCTAGTATCTTTTAAATATATGAAGATAAAAAATAGAACAATCTTTAAATATCTCATTGCACAGAAAATGATAATCGCATAAATTATATCAGCTATGTCCCTTGGAATAATATCTTATTTTATAAGCTAATGAAGAAAAAAACATTTTTTATCAACTTATAAAATTTAAGTTACTATATTAAGTAGTGGGGCTACTTTATGTTTTATGTTATTATGATATTTGTTTTAAACTGCTAATTTTGCTTTATGCATTGTGTACTTATAAAATATGTGAAAAATCTCATTAAAATTTTCAATCTTTATATAATAAATTTTAGACATATATATTAATATTCAACTAAAATGTAAAGTTTATATCTGGATTAGAGATAATATTAAGTTTAGTAAATGATAAGAAATAATTATTAATGCATTTACTTGTATTGGTTGAAGTCAAAAACTGTAACTGCAGAAAGTTTGACAATTTTGATTTACAAGTGCCAAACTTTCTGCCCCCACAACTTTGACATCAACCATTCCAGGTAAAATATATTAACGATTCTTATTAATCATTTTGTAAACTAGATATTATCTCTAAATTGGATATAAACTTTAAATTTTAGTTTAATATTAATGTGTATATATTCAATTTATTACAGTTTAGATTAAAATTTTAATATTATCCAGGTATTTTTTTAAATAGTATTTAGCTATAATATAACTAGTAAATAAAATAAATTCGTTTCTACTTTTTGGTTTATATGAAATGAGACAAATACTACTACCAAATTATATGATCTCAGTTTGCTGATACAATTTTAATCGATGCTTGTTTGATAACTTCACAACTGAATTCTATTTTGAAATTTTTTTATTAAACTTCCCAACTTTTATATTTATTATTGTATAAAATTTTTGTAATTATTGAAAATAATTTTTTATGAGACAGATTTGTTTAATTTTAATAATAAGTGAGAAATTATAATACTTTCAATTTTCATACATAAAATATTGACACCTAAAAGACCCTTCTTATTTAAAAACTGAGGAATAATTTAAAAGTGGTTCAAAATTTGGCTTATAATTGCTCAGACGAATATTATTACTTAGTGATATGATTTTAGTTTGCTAAACCAATTTTAAATTGGTTGGTTGCTTGATTATATCATACCTGTACTTTAAATTTCTGCTCAGATATGCTTAATGAAAAATATCCTGTTCAGTTTAGTGGAGTGGTAAATAATTGAACTTGAGAGATAAAATTTACCTGATCACAGCTCAATGTTCATTTTATGTGACAACATCATATGATCTCTTAAGAAAATGACAATTCAGTCATTTTGTATACATAAAATATGACTAAGAACTTGAAAAGTTTACAAGTAAATTTTTGAGTTTTCATGGATATTTTTAATTTATGCTATAACTATGTTTAAATGAAGTATTACATAGTAGGAGCAAGTTTATTCTTATTTAGATCTGATTTGTTTAGACACATATTTATACACTGGTTTTTGATTTAGCATTCTAAAGTTGGGAAATTTTAATATTAATTTTTAAGATAATATTGTTCATTCTATTGCTTTTCAATAAGATGATTTGTTAACTGTACATTTAATATCTTAAATAAATACTATAATAATAATTTTTTTTTAAATATTTTATTTTTCTTAATTTGTTTTTAATAAATTTTATTGGCAAAATGTGTAAAAAAAACTTAATTTTTAATTTAATAAAATTCAAATCATAATTATTGATGATTATTTTTAAAATACATCTTATTTTACCTTCTTTAATTAACGTGAAATCCTCAAGGGTTTTATAATTTTAATATAAAATTTTATTTATAATTAAGCCGTCAACATAACCGAATAAATTTAATAAAGCACTAAGGTTTTTTTTAGCTTCTAAGTAGGTGTTAATTTTTTCAATAAATTGTAGGAGTATATCATATATATTTACATTTTATATATGCAAGAAATTTTTGTAGGAGCCCAGCAGATTTAATTTTTTTTAGTCTATTATTGTTACATTTTGATTTACCATCGCCAAACTTGCCCCACCCACAATTTAGACATGATCCATGCTAGATAAATATAATAGTGATTATCACTAATCATTTATTAAACTAGAGATTATCTCTAACTTGGATATAAATTTTAAACTTTAGTTAAACATTAATACATCTATCTTTTTAATTAAACACACACATGGAGTAATTTAACTTAATTTCTTTTTTTTTCCTGTGTGTAATATCTTTATAGGTATACTTAATAATCCGCACACCATCACATTCTTTTTAAAACATATGGATAAAGTCATATCAAAAATAAATGATCTGCAAGATTAATTTCATGCTAGTCAATTGTCTTTTGATAACTTTTTTATTCATATGTTTTAAAAACATTATAGTAGGGTGATGGTTATTAGATACAATAAACAATAAAAAAATTAAGTTGGATTACTCCATGTGTGCGTGTGTTTATATTTAGAGTGTTATATCTAGACTACAAATAATACTTAATTTAATAAATAATTAGTGATACTCATTATTATATTTATCTAAGAATAAATCATGACAAAGTTGTGGATGGCCTAAGTTTGATACTTGTAAATCAAAATTTAACAAATTACTAATGACAAATACTGTCCTTATGATAAATGTGTAGAGAATGTTATCTTAGTTAAATAATGAATACTAGATGGTTGAGCATGAAATGTGACTTGGGGGTCATTTTTCTTTTGACATGTCTTTATTCATAGGTTTTAAAAAGAATATGGTGATATGAGGTTTTTAAATATATTTAGCATTAATACAATTTATTGCCAATATTGCTAATCATTCAACTATTAAATTATAAATAGAATTCTAGATAGCCTTATGTAAAATAGACATTGAGAAAAAAGCATTGAAACTCTCATTAACCACCAGTGGGTAATCTGATAAATAATGTGTTCTTCTTCACTATTCTCTGATAAAAGGTGTTTACTGAAGAGAATATTGCTTTGCTGTATATTATTCAAAAGCTGTTTGTTTTTCTATTTATTTGTATATGTACTTATTAATTATGGATCAGTAATTTGTTTTATTAATAAATATGGAAAGTAATTGGTACAGATTAATATCTGTGACATATAGTAACCGAATCAACTAATCATCTTTGATTTGTAAAATAATATTGAAATTACTATTGGGAGAGTTTTATTTGTGTTCTACAATTTGTTAAAATGTCAAATGTGTTACTCAGGCTAATGATAACTTTACAAATAATGAATATATAATATTCTTTAAACATGAGGGTTAGCTGTGAATACTCAATAATATGCAACTAAGATTTTTTTTAATAAAATATTGGTTTATCAAAGATGAAATGTTGTTTTTGTACTGTTTTTGTTTCAATCTTTTTCTAGTTACTCTTTTTTTGTTTGAGTCATTTCAGTTAATAGAGTAACTGATAATTATAAACTTCTCATATCATTAATCATTTTTTGCACTAGCTGTGACAATGAAATTGTTAGTTTTTGCATCCATATTTTTATCTTTTAACTATATACAAAGCAAGTCTTATTTCAATCATTTATTTCATTTTTTATACTTTAGTACAAATCTTTGTGGCTAATAAAAAAACAAATGTTGTGGTCAGGTTTAGTATTGCAACTACTAACAAGTCATGTTAGAATTAGATTTTTCACAGGAGTTTCAATTTGAGCTAAGAGTTTAATTAAGCTTAAGCAACTTATTTATGAATCTTTTATCTATCATTGAAATGAAAGAGTCATATAAAAAAGATCTAAAAATTGCTTTTTGCACACAGTTTGGTTAAGTTGTCATAACAGAAGAACTATTCATTAAAATATAAAAATAATTATAAAATCAATAATGTTAATAATAGGAAAGCAGTAGATAGTGAGAGTAATATAGATAATTATTTTAATTGTATTTTTTAAAAATTGTAGGTATATAAAATACAGGAACTTTACATGATGTAAACTCTTTTAGACATGAATAGATAATAGCACTTTCAGCAATGAAGAAAAAAACGTTAATTAAACATATAAACAATTATGTACTTTTGGAAGTGCAGTTTATTATGTGAAATGGAAACTGGTATGGTAATGGGTGTGTTGGAAATCTAATTTAGTCTTTTCTTTTTTAAAAATTAATACATCTATAAATGAAATACAAATGATATAAAAATTTGTTTTTTTTTATAATAATACCTGAGCTAATTTTATTGTGCATATGCCTCAATATTAGTTTCATAAAGTTTAAGAATGAAAGATTTTATTATTTGCAATATATCATTGTTAATATAGGGAATTTGAACTTAGACTTTCAGGCCCATCAACCAGCACACTATCACATACTGCTGTTACACATGACACACACATGCAGAAAGGATAAATATAGCATTGTTGTAAAAAAAAAATTTAGATCTATTTTTTTGGAAAACTTTATTTCACATATTGGCAAGAAATGTAAATTTTAACTCAGAGTTGGTGAAAATAATGAAATTTGTGCTGTAAAGTCAAATGGTCTATTGGTAATAAATTTTTGCACAACATATGTATTGTTTGTTATAAACTTTTTTTTCAATTTTTGCACAACATATGGTTTGTTTGTTACAAACTTTTGTTTAAAAACACTAAAATTCTATAAAGGAACTTGGATGCAACCCTATTCTAAACAAAATATATTAAACTATACTATAATTAGAAATCAGATACAATTGAAATTCATATTACATAAATAATCACAGGCTAATACATTCCCAGGTTAAAATAGTAGTTGTAATTAAAATATAAATTTTATTCTAATCGTATTCATAAAAAAAATTTAATAAAATTGCTAATATGAACCTTGGAGCTTGATATACTATTGATACCATGAATTCTTTTAAGAAATATGTTAGCGGTTTATTAAAAAGTAAAATCACGATTGTTCTCGATTTGATTAAAAGAAAACGCTTTTTTTTGGGGGGGGGGGGAGATAAAATGAAAGTATAGTTTATAATCAATATAAAAATTCACAGTAGAAGTTCAACGACTAGTAAATAAAGTTTTTTAATTGATTGGTGGATTAAAACCGAAAAAGATGAGATTTTTTTTTTTTTTTTTTTGCTGAGTATAGTTATTTTTAGATCCTTTTTACGTATTGAAATGAATGTATGAAGCTGAAAAAAGATTCCCTATTAAAGCAATGTATAGCATGTTCTTATTTAATGGCAATAACATTTTGAAGAGATAAAGAAAGTATTTTGATTATCTTTTTAATAATAATATGAAAGTTGATACACACTTTGATATACTCATTCTATCTACTTTTTGAATGGAGATGGCAAGCTTATGGAAGTTAAAACAGCTTTACTTAATATTAAAAATGGAAAAGACTATTGATTCTGGTAAGATATTTGGAGTTATTATAAAATGTGGTGGTAATATGTTAGATTTAAACTATTGAAATTTTTTATAAATATATGAATCCATAAAGTTGTGCATCATTTGATTTTTAGAATGCATCAATTGTTCCAATTCATAAAAATATTGGGAGAAAAAAAACAAGAATAAATAGTTATAATCACTTAATATTAAGTAAAATATTATCAGGAGTTTTGTTAAATATGCTACTTCCAGTTACAGATAAATAATTATCAGACTCAGTGCGTTTTAGAAAATCAAGCAGCACTATTGATAGGGGGTTGTTGTTTTTTTGACAAATAAATGCATAGAAAATTGTAATCCAATTAATGTAGCCAGATTTATAGTTATAATTGTAATTAGCTTGTATATAATTGTTGATGACAGATATGAGACATTTAAAATAAAAACTGATATCAGACAAAAATGTGTATTAGCCCAACATTATTTTTTTTTTATGACAGTTGTCTTTGAAACTGTTTATAGATGCTTTTATAAAGCAGGTATTAAGATGCATACAGTTTTGATGGCGAAATTTTTGGATCTGATTAAAATTAAATACAAAAGTTTCATCTTCTTGGCTTCTGTTTTACAATATGCTCATGATTATTCTATTTTAGCTCAAAATGTGTATTCAATAATTTCAATCCAATTTATAAAGACTTTTAGTTTGCATGATTATCAGTCATGAAAATCTGATGTTTTGTATATAGAGATTAGTAAATTATGCATCTATCTAGAGCACAGAATTCAATGTTAGATGAAATGTTAAAATTTAAAAATCAAAATTTTATACAAAGTAGATATTTTTCAAAAGGTAATCAATTTTATGCTTTTTACTTTTTAAAAAATTTTTTTTTTAAAAAAAAATCGAAGTTGGTAAGTAGTTAGCTTTTCCTAAGGCACAAAATCATCTAGTACTACTTTGAATGCAATATGGACTCCATGATGCTTTTGAAATATTTTATTACTTAAAAGATAGGGTATTTTATCATAGTAACATATCAGTAATAATAAATTAGGTTATTTTTAAGCTGCTATATGAAAGTGAAACATGAACTACCTGTAAAGATAACATAAATATAAGAAAATGATTCATTAAAGTATTTTCAGAAAAATTCTACAAAATTAAATAATTAAACAATGTTTTTGTTTTTCTGAATGAGATACTATTATTATAAAATCACATTTTTGTTAGATTGAATATGAGAAACCAAATGAACAATAACCTGCTTACTAAAAAAGTATTTTATAATGAAGTTGATCTCTTGATCTTTGTGGAAAATAAAACTGGTTTATGTTATAAATATTATTTCAAAGTCACATTAAAAAATGCACCATTGATTTCTTTCATTGGAAAATATCAAATAAAATAAAGAGTTGAAATTAAAAAAATTGGTAAATCATTCAGAAAAAGTCTGCAGAAAACAATTTTAAAAGTTGTCAAATAAACAGACTAATAAAGACACATATTATATATGTTAACACATTTGTGTTTTATATACAGGTGTGTACAGTCATTACAAAAGTAGCTTTTAGTGTATTATTTTGTCTGATTTCCTATCTGTTTTTTTATTTGATTTTTGATTTGGAATGTCCAAATCATATGTTTGTGAGTATTAATTCATGATAATAATGAGATGGAATAAACTTTAAAGCTGGCAGTGATGCGTGCATGAATCTTTACCATATTACTAGTGAGATTTTCTAAAATCTTAGGAGACTTTGTTAATAATCATTTTCTAAAAGTCAATTTGAACTAAAATATAAGAACAGAAATTCTCATTCAAATTTTTATTTGATTATTTCTGTCAGCTATTTGTACAAATTGTTTTTCTGAAAAATACATTTTAATGTCTTTAGGAAAATTCAAATTTTATTTAATTTTTTTAAATATTCACCTATTAGTAAAAATAGAACAGAGTTTAGTATAAAATATAACATTTCAATAGATATATTTTCTTTTTTCATCATATGTTGCTAGGCTGATCAGTGACAGTACTAGCATGAAAATATAACCAAAGAATATTGGATTTAAAATGACTCTATAATCAATTATGCTATTTTGTTAGAGCAACATCCAATAGGAATTTTATTCATAAGAGTCCTGATTTTTCTATTTTTTAAAGGGAAAAATTAATTAGTCTTTTCCATCATATTTATGAATTTCCATAATAGATTATCTTATAGAGTTAATTGGCATTGTATATAAACAAACAATATGTAAAAGTTAGGAACTTTCACAAACAACTATGTATAATTTCCACTGATGGTTGTGTTTAACAGAATAACATAGTTGATTTGATCATCATCTTAAATTTAGCATTCACATATCTAAAGGTCAAAGATTCAATAAAACATTTAATACCAGATATGGACTCAATATTAGACACTATGCATCTATAAATCTATAGAGCTTGTCCCTAATGTCTTATAACTAAACTTTCAATTCATTTCCAGAGAATTGAAAAAAATATTCGGCGAGAAGATGGACTCAGTTAAGAGAAAAAATATATGCTCAAATATTTTTCAAGTAACAAATCTTGCATTTTATCAGTAATATAAAATGTTAAATAAACTTTATGATGAAACATTCACAAGAGATTTTGATCATTAAAAAATTATATTTTAAATTACATGAAAATAAAGAAGAATGTCCAAAATAAAAACTGATGAGTGCTGGTTTAGTATAAAATATGTATATTGGTGAATTATTTATCTTTTCATGTATGTGATCAAGTGTGTCAGCAATATGAGATAGCATGTATAGTTGAGGGTTGTGTGAAAGTCTGAGTTTAAACTCCCTATATATTACATGTTGAAGTGCAGATATGAAAAAGTCTGTACTGTAGAAAAAAATCATATTTTACAAATTGCTTTAAAAAAAATTATAAGCTAAAAACTTTCTTCAATTAATTTTGTTTGTTGCTAAAACTGTTGAAAAAAATAATAACACTTTTAAAATTATTTTTTTCAAAGGATAATTTACAAATGCAAAGTAATTTATTGCTTGTAGGATATGTCTGTTTTTATGCAAAACTTTTTATTATTCTGTATGTATTTTTTTTTTTATTTTAGAAATGTGTAAAATAACAAACAAAGCATATATGAAAATCAGAAATCTTTTCAAATAAAAACTTTTTAACTGGTCTTGATTTTTAATTATATAAAGAATTTAATCCTTAATACTGAATTAAATAAATGAAATAAGGATATTCTTGCTATTATTAAAAATACAATACAGAGAACATATTCACGACATACACGCAATAAAAAATAGTAATAAGAATTAAGTGATGAACGTTAACTGTAGTGAAAAATTAACCAACATTAGATTATGAGTATTAATACTAATAAAAAACAGTGACATAAAATGCCTTTATCAACTATGATAGATGGCAAAAATTATGGCTAGGTTATTTTTAGAGAAGTTATTTTAAATTATATTGTGACAACGGGTTAACCAAAAGTGAGATTGTTGACTGAATATTTTATGAACACGAGTCATAACTGCAGACTATATGGTATATCTCTCAAAGAAATAATGTTAAGTTTATCCACTACAACAAATTCATTAGTCAGAAAAAGAAAACATGTGACATATTAACTGAATGAACATTGGAATTGAAGTGAAGATTTACTGATATAGATATATAAATTATTATTTTTATAAATGCATAGTTTTGGATAAATTAAATCAAAAACAATATGATAGAATAAATAATTTACATACTAGATTAGATAAATTTCCTTAAATTTATTTGAGATATATGTTATCAATAGTAATGTTTCAAAAGTGAATCCATGGATAATAGTAAAATAACAGCTCTGGTAATATAATAAGTTCAATCTTTGACAGTGAATTTAAAAAAATTAGATAAAATTAGCTGTCGTAAGTTAATCTTAGAATAATCAATAAGAATTTTAAAAACAAAATGAAGCAGCTACATAAAAACTTTATCATGTTACATGGTAAACCAAAACAATCTTAAATTCCAAATATCAATTGCCATTTAAATATTGATTATTACATGAAATATTAAATTGTTCCATAACAAAGTGCTATTGAGAAGATAAGGTCAAAACTAGTTGTAATTTTTCTAACTTAGTTATAAGTGTTTGTTAAAAGTGATAAACAATTCCTGTGGAATATGCCTGAAATATACTATAAAGCAGATAGTTATTTATTTTTTATGATTGTTATATTACTAATAGTACTAAAACAAATCTATGTTGTGACTAAAGTTTATTGAATGGTTGAAAGACTATCTTGGTTAATGATATATAATTTAACATTTTTACTCAATCTAGTTGAATTGGTGTATACAATTGTCTCTTAAATATTTGTGGTGATGTGATATATTTTATGAGTTCCATGATGGAGGATTACTAATTTAATTATTAAGATGTTTAATTTCTTGAAAAATAATTCACGTAAATATCTAATGTGTTGAACATTGTAAGTTTACCTTATTGATACCTAATGCCTATTATTAGTTTTTAATAGTGAAGTACATCAGTAAAGAGATGCTGACTGATAATTTTATCCTATTGTATTTAATTAAAATAATTATTAAGAAATATACATAATATATACACAATTTTTATATATCTGACATGTTATCTAAGTCAGGAATGGCTTTAGGTTAATAATTTCACTTTATTTATTTTTTTAAATTCACATAACTTTCTAATTTATACATCAAAATATACAAAGTTTCTACTAGGTAATTTTAATAGCAAATTTAACTTTGAGAGATAGTAAAACAAATTCAGACATTTGGATCTATAAAATTTTAATCTATTTTATTATCATCATTACAAATTTATGGCCATTGGGTATTAATTTCCAGAGTTTTGTTGAATTAATTTCTTCACTAATAAGATAAATCAGTTCTGACAAGCTGAATTTAAGAATAACTGTAATTATAGAAAGCTCTTATAAATATGATTTTATCACTAGTTCTGCATTTATCAATACCAAATTATAACAATTTGAACTGCAGTATCAAACTTCATGAACTCATATCTTTGATATTATCAATTTTAGATAAATATATTAATGATTATTTTTTTAATAATTTATTAGACTAGTTAAAGATTATTATATCTGTCATTATTATTGCACATAACATGGTATCATTTATCCACTTCATCTTTATATTTTTATATGAATTATCTTTTATAGATACATATTACACTACTTCCACCATATATTCTTAATTATATGAATTAAATCCATTTGAAAAAAAAAATAAACTGATACCAAGATGTATTTCATGTAAAAGTAGCATTCCTTTATTGGTTTAGGCTATCAATATCAAATTATTTCTCAATGACAAACTATTATTATGTGAAATAAAAGTGTCAACGTTCCTTACACTCACATCTTTTATACCATTCACTTAAAAGATTATTATGTAACTCTCTTGAAAATATATATAATAGATGTGACAGTAGGGACCTTTACAAACCTTAACACAAGATTAATGACTTTCACATCTAAGCACATAGTCTTAAGGTTATGGCTTTAATATATATTGCTTACGTAATGAGAGTGCACTTAACAAATTATTAATTACAACTTTAAATATATGATAGAATAAATGGACAAATGATTTCATGTAGTTATGTTTAAAATAATATTAGTAATAATAAACAAATATATTATGTTTTAATAGAGTTTAAAGTTTATATATAATAAATGTTATGATAATCTGTAGACTATTAAATAATTAGTAATCATTAAAATAATTATCAAAAGTGTATGTTTTCTCAATTAGAAATTAATGATTTCTTGGCAATATCAAAAGAAAAAGTTATCTCTGTTTATAGTGGATATAATCTCTTCATCACTATTTGTTTATTAATTTAAAAGGCCATGAATATATATATATATATATATATATATATATATATATATATATATATATTTATATATATATATATATATATATGTTTAAAATAATATTAGTAATAATAAACAAATATATTATGTTTTAATAGAGTTTAAAGTTTATATATAATAAATGTTATGATAATCTGTAGACTATTAAATAATTAGTAATCATTAAAATAATTATCAAAAGTGTATGTTTTCTCAATTAGAAATTAATGATTTCTTGGCAATATCAAAAGAAAAAGTTATCTCTGTTTATAGTGGATATAATCTCTTCATCACTATTTGTTTATTAATTTAAAAGGCCATGAATATATATATATAGATATATATATATATATATATATATATATATATATATATATATATAGCTTGTAAATAGCTCTAAACAAGATTTTCAGAATATCTCCAACCTCAAACCTGTTTCTCCTACTGGCTTCCTTAGTGAGGTGCTAGAATATTCAAGCATTTTATTTAAAATACCAGGCCAAGCCCAGCACTTTATCTAATGGATAACTATTAAGTAGAAAATCTGAAATTTTCAGACATCCATATGTTTTCCAATCCAGCTAAGTTAAATAGCCATATAGGACAACCAAGTATATAATAACATTAGCAATACAAAATTGTCAAAGCCTTAATAGCAAAAAATAAAATTACAAAGAAATCAAGTCATATGTCATGTGACCTAATTTAACAAGCTTGTATTACAAATGTAATATAATGAGCTTGCAAATGACTCTTAACAAACTTTTCAGAATATTCCCAGTCTTAGACCGATTTCTACTACTGGCTTTCTCAGTGGGATGCTAGGATATTCAAGCATTAGATTTAAAATACCAGGCCAAACCTAGCACTTTATCTAATGGATAATTATTAAGTAAAAAATCTGAAATTTTCAGACATCCATATGTTTTCCAATCCAGCTGAGTTAAATAGCCATATAGGACAACCAAGTATATTAATAACTTTAGCAATACAAAATTGTCAAAGCCTTAATAGCAAAAAATAAAATTACCAAGAAATCAAGTCATATATCATATGACTTCATTTAATAAGCCTGTATTACAAATGTTATATAATGAGCTTGCAAATGACTCTTAACAAACTTTTCAGAATATCCCCAACCTCAGAACGATTTCTACTACTGGCTTTCTCAGTGAGGTGCTAGGATATTCAAGCATTAGATTTAAAATACCAGGCCAAGCCCAGCACTTTATCTAATGGATAATCTAATGGATAATCTGAAAAGCTTTTTAAGATCTATTTGCAAGTTCATTATATAACATTTGTAATACAAACTTGTTAAATTAGGTCATGTGACATGATTTGATTTCTTTGTAATTTTTTTTATTAAGACTTTGGTGATTTTATATTGCTAAAGCTATTAATATGTGATGTATCTGAACTTGGTTCAGTCCTATATGGCTATTTAATTTAGATAGCTAGATTGGAAAACATATGGATGTCTGAAAATTTCAAATTTTCTACTTAATAGTTATCCATTAGATAAAGTACTGGACTTGACCTGGTATTTTAAATCTAATGCTTGAATATTTTCACTGAGGAAGCCAGTAGCAGAATCCACTCTGAGGTTGGCAATATTCTGAAAAGCTTGTTAAGAGCTATTTGCAAGCTCATTATATAACATTTGTAATACAAGCTTGTTAAATTAGATCACATGACATATGACTTGATTTTTTTGTAATATATATATTATAATGATCCAAAAGAAAGTGAAGATCGAATCATACCCTAATCTGCACTACAAGGGCACCATCTAGGCATTTGAACCTAGAAATTTTATAAAGTAGGCAGATACACTGTTAAGATTCCACTTTATTTAAATATTTAGACCGTTAGCCCAATGTCACTTGTTCAGTGGAACAGCAGAGATTTATATTTTATAAATTCTTATCTAAGAATATTTTTAAAAAAAGAATAAAATAAGCCACTGCCAGAAATTAACACACAAATATTTATTTATTTTAGAATAACTTTTACTTAGGATTTTAACTTGATTTTAGAATTTACTTTTACAATTTAATTTTTATAATATTATAAGTTTACACAGATGGGTTTATAAAAGTTTGTTTTATAATGTTAAGTGCAGATCGGTTACATAGATTACACGGTTAAAAACATTTCAAAATAAACATAAATGATCAAAATATAAAATCATTGGTGGAATTGCAGAGGGAAATTTATAAGAAACCCAGTGGCATTCATCATAAGATACCGCATTGACACCAATAACTTAAAAGACATCCGAATAAATACATTTTAGATACTCACCGTAAGGTATCATTATTTACCAAATGTATATATTTTGATCAAATATGAAAACCAAAAGCATAATTAACCGATAACGAATCCATGCAAGCGTCTATACCCAACTTAAATTTAATGCATTTTTAGTTAGAGTGTCAAGTATGAATAGACTACATAGATTGCATTTGAAAAGAAAATATTTTATCCCTTATTTAACCTTAGGCCAAAAGCTCACAGTTAAACTAATATCAATCCATCTGATATATCGATGCATTCAATGTAATACGAATATGACAACACAAAATACCATACTGTCAGGAATGTACCTCTGAGCAGCAGGGTTAAGAAAAGAAAGTGACTCTCATCCAGATAGGAATACTACATCTATCTGACAAGAAGAGCAATAAAAAAAACTCCATAGGAAAGGACTGTGGTCATTTTTGCCAACTTACGATCACATTCATAGGCAAAAGGGTTGTGCAGCGCATAATTCGATTCTGCATGTAGCGAACCACATACTACATCTACTAATTACACTAATATATCCAATCCATTGACCCAATTCAACTACGAAATGAATAACTTAAGATTACTCTTCCCCAATAAAACTTTACAAATCTATGTAGCCATTCACGCATGACTTAAGTTTAACATTTATATAGTATTAAATTAACAACAAACAAAAATCATAATAAAAACTTAAAAAAACAAAAAAAAATGGAAATGATTTTTAAAAAAGAAATACATCAAATAAAAAGAATTTATAAAGAATTTAGTTTGGTCAGATAGGATTCTATTTCTATAAATTAAATACTGGGAAAGTTTATATTTTAGAGTTCTTAGTGTTTTCGAATTAATATTCATTTAAGTTCATAACATGCTTACGGTTTTAGAAATGTTCATCCTTTGCAGTTGCTTGCTGTTTGAAATCCAGCATTAAATCCCCTGATGATCCTATGGTCCTCAATATAAGAAAAGTGATGTTTCATTTTTTATTTTATAACAACTGAAGGAATTGAAAGTGCATCTTTCAATCCCTTCACCTCCAACTCTCCGACTTAACACATCTCTGTCTTCTCTTAAATTTTCTTTACTTTCTACCCATTTATTTCCAAACTTTTTCTTTTATATGTAACTTTAGGATCCAATGGACATTACATCATCGATGATGATGATCCTTGGTCCAATTTCTGAATGGATTTCTTTCATTGGCCATTAGTTTCTATTGTTTTCCTATCTGGACATTACATCATCGATGATGATGATCCTTGGTCCAATTTCTGAATGGATTTCTTTCATTGGCCATTAGTTTCTATTGTTTTCCTATCTGACCATTGTTTATACATTTAAATGCCCAAGGGCTAGTTCACTTGGACTAATTAAAATAATCATTTCTATTTTTTCAATAACATTAATTAATTTGTTTTGTACAAACTTAGATGTATTTTTATCTTTAAATCTTTACTGACAATTTAGTTTTAAAATACTTTTTCTTTTTTTTTAATAAAGTTTCTTTTTTATAATTTCTCATCTGTGTGATTTTATATATATATATGAGTTTAGTATACAATTTTAATTTTCAATTTTTAATTCTTAAAAAACAAGTTTTATTTGCAAACTTTTATTTTTTCATGTTTAATAATAAAAATATAATGTAACATCGTATGTGCCCGATACAATATATATTATAATACTACCCCTTATATTTTACATCGCCATTGTACGCTTCTATACGCTTCTACCCGTAGCTTCGAGTGAGGATATTTGTGAGCATGACCTGATTCCATCTCACGTGCCAATCTTACACATGGATAAGAATTATCTCATCGAAAACGTATATAAGGGTTTGGGTATATATATATATATCTCTATTTATGGTAGCGCATCCGTACCAGCTCAATCTCAGGGTTTGGGGACTATAGTCTAACTAGAGAACAAAGCCAAACACTACCCAACTAAGTCTTATGTGTCTATCTATTCTGTCCGATAATTTATCCGTTATAAATCTAATAACCCAACCCGAATGTTATCATACAATTCACTCTATTTATTACCATACTTAATACTGATAAAATCTCATTTATCCACGCATATAAATATATCAATATTCAAGCACACAGCCCATTTACCCTGATACACACATATATAATTTATATACGCATCAAAATAGTGCAATTATACATCAGAGCTGTTTATTTAAAGTTGTTATTTTATTTAATTTAAAAGAGATTTATTATAGCAATCAATATTGAGGTAACACTAGTTTCTCTACCAAGACACTTTCATTGAACATATATTTAGCGTAAACGTCAATTATCTTAAGTACCGTCCACCGTTCACACGGTCAAAGACAAGTCCGCATTTATAATTCTCCACGAATACTGGTCTGGTTGATATAATGGATGGCAAGGATTTCCAATATGGTATATCGAATAGCTTATTCTGGAGGTGGAGTAGATGATTCACTCACTTTATGAAAGGGTCCCATTTCATAGATCTTTCGTCGCCATTACACTTGATGTACAAGAACTCTTTTGTATAGCGAAATTCATAGGTCCACTTCAGATGGGTTCCACGACAACTGTCCACTGGATCGGTTAACGAAACTAGCGCTATTGAATTACCCCGACATTTTGGGTGAGAAATATTAATAAACTTATTAAGAAAATTTTATACGTCCACACACTCCGTAGTCCAAGCCGCATTTTTTTTTCTTTTTCTCCTCTCAAGCCCACAAAAAAGTTCTTTTGTTTTCACTCTTTAACTTTGTAAAATTTTCTTCCAATATCTTTACGCCACTGTCCCGTTCTTCTATTGTTTTTCCAAAGATACCCACCTGACCCGTTTTCGGACTTCTTGACGCCAGTTATTACTAAACCGCCTACAGCAACTGATTTATTTCTATTTCTATCTTCATATGTTCAAAAGATTAATTAGCAAAAGAAAACACGTGTTACCGACAATACTATTAACCAGACTTAAAGAAAAATTTTAACAGATAAAATATATATGAATAATCAATTACAACTTATACAGCTCCGTATATAATTGCTTGTAACCATCATCGTTAATACACACACATATTTTATACTCACATATACAAATATATTTATATAAGCATACCCACCTAACATTCACACTCTTTGTAACAGGGTTCGAATGACTATTTACATATATATCTTTTCGTATATAGTCGCTCAACATTAACACTCGCAATTAGTAATATATTACATACACTTGTATTCGAACCCCATTTGTTACATACCCCCCTGGTGCGATAGCCTTCAAATACCTTCTGTGTATTTGAACGGCTTCTTAATGACTGCTTTCTACCCTTTATCCCTCTCTAGGTTTGCGAAGGGTTTGAGTGACTGGGCGTTGTATGATCCCTTTACTTCCTGCCCAGTATCCACCCAAAATGCATGTTTTCCCAGACCTTTTACTATCGTAAATGGGCCCTCATATAGATTGCAAAATTTTTTGCAAATAAACTTTCCAGGTTCTCTTACATGGGGCATTTTCACCATTACCTGGTCCCCCACCTTAAACGAGTGCGAGGAACTCTTGAAACTCTCCTTTCATTGTCTGCTCCTGTGAACCATCGACTGGTAGGCCTGCTGCCTATCCTTTTCTAGATCAATGGGAGTTTCTTCTCCTGGAAAACCAGTCTGGAACAATCTAGGTGCGTGCTTACCAAAATGCAAATGTATTGGTGTGAAGCCAGTAGATTTGTTCACAGCCCAATTCATATAGTTTAAAATGTCCGGAAGGTGTTTGCCCCACCTTCTATGGTCGGTTTGGACATAAGTACGGAAAAACCTACCCAATTCCCACATCATTCTTTCACAGGATTGGACTGAGGGTTACGGATCGAGGTTAACACATGACCGATCTTCAACCGTTCAGTCCATTTCATCCACTCTTTCAAAACGAATGGGGTTCCATGATCTGATATGATAGTTTGAGGTTTTCCCACTGATGGAATATGCTCCTTTTCCAGGACACATATCGTGTTCCGCGTGTTGGCTTGTGTGATGGGATATGCAGACACCAATTTAGAGAATAAATCATAAATGACCCGGAGGTATTTTTTTTATTAAAGGCCGGCAGTGGGCCATAATAATCCATTGCAACAATTTCCTTAGGTTCTCTGGGAATCATGGACAACATTGGAGCTGCATATTTCTTATTTGCGGGCTTAACCCTCTGGCAAATTTCGCACTGCCCAATGACCGCTGCAACTTTGCCACGCATGCCTGGCCAGTAAAACCACCTTCTGATCCATCCTACAGTCTTCATTATCCCATAGTGGCCTGACCTGCGGTGCATGTGTGTCACCATGGCAGTCCTCATGTGCCACGGGATGACTGATCTCCATTCTGCTGGATTTTCCTTAACTCTGTATTGTAGCACACCTTGCTCCAATCTAAAATTTCTAATAGTCCACTCGACCCAACCCCAATCAGTTTGGCTTCTTTACCTTCCAATTGGTCAATGACTGGCTGGAGTTGTTGGTCTTCTCTCTGAAAGTACTCCAGGCACCTCAAATCACTTTCAAGCCCTTCATCTGTTCTTAACCCTATGCTTGCTATATACAAATTCTCAGTACTCAGATAATGTGATTGATTGTCCACTGGATTGTGACTCAGAGTATCAGCTACTACATTGTCAGACCCTTTACAATACCTCACCATATAGTTGTATTCTTGGAGGTACAGGCTCCACCGTACTAATCTGCTATTGGTGAGGTAGTTGTGGTTGATAAATTCCAGACTCTTGTGGTCAGTAATCACGATGACCTCCAAGCCCAGTAACAGTGTTCGAAACTTCTGAAAGGCCCAAACAATGGCCAATGCCTCTTTCTCAGTGGTTGTATAATGTACCTCAGGACCTTTGAGTAGCCTGCTCAGAAAATATAGTATACCCATTCTTCCATCTTCTTGCTCTTGAGCCAAGGTCACCCCGAGACCATATCCACTGCTATCTGTCTGAACTATGAACGGCTTTGAAAAGTCAGGAAAGGCCAGCATAACATGTTCCAAGAAACCCGTCTTCACTCTTTGGAAGGCTTGGTCCTGTTCTTCATCCACATCCACTCACTACCCTTTTTTAACAACTTCACCAATGGCTCCATCCATTCTGCAAACCGTTCTTGAAAGCGGTTGTAGAATGTACACAGACCCAGAAAAGATCGAATCTGTTTCTTGGATCTAGGTGTTGGAAAGTCACGAATAGCTGAGATCTTGTCCAGGTGCAGTTTGAGTCCCTGGGCTCCCACCATGTGCCCAAGACGGCCACCTCTTTCTGACACAGTGTGCTCTTCTTAATACTTATTTTTATGCCCTTTTTTCACATTCCTCTAGAAATAGTCCTACTTCCCGTATGTGTTTCTTGATATCAGTTGAGGCTATCAACACATCATCCATGTAAATTGTGACCATCTCCTTTATCTCTGAGGATAGCACCTGGTCCAAGCACCTGAGTAAACCAGCCCCACTGTTTATTAGACCAAAAGGCATCCTGTTAAATTGATATGAGTGGCCCTCATATCTGAACAATGTGTATTGGCATCTTCTGGATGTAACTTAATTTGCCAATAACTGGCAGTCAAATCGAAGGTCAAAAATACCTTCTTTCCTTGGAACTTCCTTAGTAATTCTTGCATGGGAGGTGGTACATTGCAGTCTGGTACAGTCACTTTATTTAACTGTCGAGCATCAAGACATAATCTAACGGATCCATCTTTTTTTTTAATTACCACCATCGGGTTGCAATATGCTGATGAGCATTTTGATATAATTCCCCACTCTAGCATCTGATCGATTTGCTCTTTTACTGCCTTTCGGTATTGATGCGGGATGGGGTATGATCTAGCTTTAAATGTCTGGCCATCTCTCATCTTAATTCTCTGCTCAAACCCTTGGATAACCCCCGGCTTGTCTGAAAAGACATGGTGATACTTGGTCAATGTTTGTTGTAAGGAACTATCTTGAACTTTCCCTTCTACTTTCATTCCATCAATCTTATCTTTGAGTTTTTCTGGGACATCCTCCTCTAAACGTAACATTCCTATCGACCATTGAGGCTCCTCTGTCAGAAAATTTACCACTTCACCCTCACAGGTGACCTGACCCCTCTCATAGTCAAGGTTACATTTGTATCTATTTAGAAAATCTGATCCCAAAAGGGCCTCATGTACTAAACCTTTCATTATAAGGAACACATGTGAATAGCTCTTTCTATTAATTTTTAGATCCATCCATATCTGCTTTGGCTCTACTTTAGCTCTCCAGTTGTCTGCCATTGCTATGTGAACTGTTTTTAGAGGGAGAATCAGTATATCTGGTTGTTCCCTTCTAATTTAGTGGTATAATCTCTCTGGTACTACCGATACCTGACTGCCCTAATCCATGAGGGCTTCCACATTCATTGAACCTACCTTTATAGGGATGATGGGGCATGTCTGAAGTGCATATCTGGGGACCCGGTCTTCCCAAGAACATATTAAATTGCCTATTCTTTTTGTCCCCTGCTTATCCGCATCTGTGTCCCCTTTGGACCTAAGCTTATGATCCTCTATCTGTCTCCTTTCTGTGTCTATTTCTAATTGGCTCAACATTTTATCAATTGTCCCCCCTGATCTTTCTCCTCTTTTTCTCAGCATCCATCTAATTTCATTGGGTAACTTTCTGCATGCCGTTGCTACAATCTGCTCCTCTGATAGTTTACATGCATCTAGAGTTCTCAACGTAGCCACCTGCCACCTAAGAAAATGTATGTACGCTTCTCCATTACCTTCTTGAAACTCCTGCTCTACCACTTGAGCCCTCACCCTTTCTTGTATTTTTTCATTCCAGAATACATTGGTTAATGCTTCTTTATACTCCAGAAATGTTCGAGGTTGCTGACTCAGTGAATTCCACCATGTCTCTGCATGTTTCTATAGATGATGGTATGCTATGATCACTTGGTGTTCATCTGCTATCTCATAGTACTTATAGTATCTTTCAAGGCTCTTGAGGTGCTCTACGGGTGTCTCCTCCTTTCTCCCTCCATATATTCTTATCTTCAATTCCATTGCCCCTTTTCTTTCCATTTTATTTATCACTATTAACTCTAAATGTGCCAGGTTCGTCACCCTGGTTTCCGGTGGTCCACTGCATGACCCACCTGATAGACCTTTGCCCCTCCTTATTATCATACTGAGCGATATTGTTTTATAATATCCCAATGTTAGATAAATTCTTCAACCTCGATTTATAAACTATGACTTTATATATATACACAGGACATACCTCAATGCTATTTTCCCCCTTGACCACTTGAGAACTTTTCTATCCATCTATTCACACCGCCAAATATGCCCATCTACTATATTACCAATATGTATTCAAACTCTTTCTGATTTATAACAAACTATCGCTTTTATTTTTCCCTTTTTTTTTTTTTTTAAAAAAAAAAAAATCTCCAACTCTCGTTTGTACGCTCTTTTTACATTACGTTAGGATGCCCTTTTAAATGCCCATTCTCTAACATTCGAAGCCCCATTAGTTGGGACGCCATTATAATACTACCCCTTATATTTTACATCGCCATTGTATGCTTCTACCCATAGCTTCGAGTGAGGATATTTGTGAGCATGGTCTGATTCCATCTCACGTGCCAATCTTACACATGGATAAGAATTATCTCATCAAAAATGTAAATAAGGGTTCAGGTATATATATATACCTCTATTTATGGTAGCGCATCCATACCAGCTCAATCTCAGGGTTTGGGGACTATAGTCTAACTAGAGAACAAAGCCAAACACTACCCAACTAAGTCTTATGTGTCTATCTATTCTGTCCGATAATTTATCCGTTATAAATCTAATAACCCAACCCGAATGTTATCATACCATTTACTCTATTTATTACCATACTTAATACCGATAAAATCTCATTTATCCACGCATATAAATATATCAATATTCAAGCGCACAGCCCATTTACCCTGATACACACATATATAATTCATATACGCATCAAAATAGTGCAATTATACATCAGAGCTGTTTATTTAAAGTTGTTATTTTATTTAATTTAAAAGAGATTTATTATAGCAATCAATATTGAGGTAACACTAGTTTCTCTACCAAGACGCATTCATTGAACATATATTTAGCGTAAACATCAATTACCTTAAGTACCGTCGACCGTTCACACGGTCAAAGACAAGTCCGCATTTATAATTCTCCATGAATACTGGTCTGGTTGATATAACGGATGGCAAGGATTTCCAATATGGTATATCGAATAGCTTATTCTGGAGGTGGAGTAGATGATTCACTCACTTTATGAAAGGGTCCCATTTCATAGATCTTTCGTCGCCATTACACTTGATGTACAAGAACTCTTTTGTATGGCAAAATTCATAGGTCCACTTCAGATGGGTTCCACGACAACTGTCCACTGGATCGGTTAATGAAACTAGCGCTATTGAATTACCCCGACATTTTGGGTGAGAAATATTAATAAACTTCTTAAGAAAATTTTATACGTCCACACACTCCGTAGTCCAAGCCGCGTTTTTTTTTCTTTCTCTCCTCTCGAGCCCACAAAAAAGTTCTTTTGTTTTCACTCTTTAACTTTGTAAAATTTTCTTCCAATATCTTTACGCCACTGTCCCGTTCTTCTATTGTTTTTCCAAAGATACCCACCTGATCCGTTTTCGGACTTCTTGACGCCAGTTATTACTAAACCGCCTACAGCAACTGATTTATTTCTATTTCTATCTTCATATGTTCAAAAGATTAATTAGCAAAAGAAAACACGTGTTACCGACAATACTATTAACCAGACTTAAAGAAAAATTTTAACGGATAAAATATATACGAATAATCAATTACAACTTATACAGCTCCATATATAATTGCTTGTAACCATCATCGTTAATACACACACACATTTTATACTCACATATACAAATATATTTATATAAGCATACCCACCTAACATTCACACTCTTTGTAACAGGGTTCGAATGACTATTTACATATATATCTTTTCGTATATAGTCGCTCAACATTAACACTCGCAATTAGTAATATATTACTTATGCTTGTATTCGAACCCGTTTGTTACAATATATATATATACACACACACATATTAAAATATACATAATCGAAAACATTGTAACACAATTGTTTTTAGATCTGAAAAAGACTTCTATCCCATCAACACTCTCATAAATTAAATAAGGGATCATAAAAGTATGTTTTATATATTCTATTAATTTTAATAACCAAGCAAAAAAATAACAGCTATTAAATATGTAGCATTGAGATTATATAATAATATTTATAAATTCAATTGTTACTAATTTTCTTTTTTTCTGAGCCAATGAATATCTCGTAATTAATGTATATACTCACAGAAAAGATAGTTCTTTTTTTTAATATTTACTGTCTAGCATGCTTTCAATATATTTATTATATCGTATAATATAGTAAAAATATTGAAAGCATGCTAGGCAGGCATAAAGTTAAATATTAAAAAATCTAATTTTTCTGTGAATATATTCATTAATTACCAGCTATTATATAATATTTATAAAATAAAAAATCTTTAAGTACACATACCATAATAATCCTTTATATGTTCGACTTTCTAAATCATATTAATAAACTTTAAATAATAGCCTGTCAATCAATCTCCAAGTCAGAACAAAAGTGAAGTCAATTTTATCAGTCTTTAAATTTTATATGAAATGTAAATCAATTATTGATGTTTGCACTGTTTATTAAAATTTATTCTAGAAATCTAACTTGTAAATTATTATTATGGTAAATGTATTTAAAATTATTACGTTATGAATACAAAAATTTGAGTCGATTCATTTCATTAGTTTTATTAATTGTTTTTATATTATTATTTTCTATTTTCATATAATTAAAGGTACTGAATCGTTTTTAAATATCAGCTTTATATGGGAATGAAGAAAAGAATCATTTCTATAAGAATATATTAAAGTTGGCTTTAACATATACTTATTATTGTATATAACATTCAAATTGCTTCAAAGTTAAAATTATAGTTAGATTATTAATTAAGTAAAACTTTCAAATAAAATATTAAAAATTTATAAAATCTTAAATATCAATTAGAAAATCATCCCTTTATCATAAGATATAAAAAACTCTATTAATGTATTACTACATACACTATATTTCCCTAAAAATAAGATATGGTCTTATATTAATTTTTGCTCCAAAAAACACTGCAGAGTTTATTTTCAGGGGATATCTTATTTTTACATTTCAAGTATAATTAATGTACATTTATTCAAATACTTCTCTTTACAGAAAGCTGTAAGATTCTTACTTCAGGAGCCACCTCACAATTCCTTTCTTGTACTTGCCAAAATAGCCCTTTCCTTTTGCACTCATCTTATTTGGTGATCAGAATATTATTCTGTTTAAATTTACAATTAAATCAAGTGTTAATTGAAGACATGTGATACAGGAGTGCTAACAAAAATAATTGCAATAGGCAAAACTAGTGTGTTTTGTCTGTTTTAATAACAGTTATAGGCAAGCATAAAAAATGGTGATCATGTGATGTTTATTGGCTTAAAAAGCAATAAAAAATGGAAGCCTAAACATTTAAAAAATGTTTATTTCACATATACACATTAAATACATTTATTACAACATGTGACATATTGAATTACAAAGATTTATATATGGGACAATCACATCCATTCGTTATCAAGTACACAAATTATAAATCCTTTCCAAATTACTTGTAATAGGCCTGCTTGGGTATTCTTTTTAAAAACTTTTCTTCAGGAGAAAAAAATCTGATTTATCTCGAGCCAAATTTTGATTTTTAAAATCACTTCCATTATTTTATTACAGTCTTTCAGGAGAAAAAAAATGATTAAGAAATCAAGCTAATTTTTCTTTTGTCTTAGAAAAGTTACCGCGGTGAAACTTTAAAACTAAATCAAGAATTCGAAATATAAGTACACCTGGGTCTCATTTTATGCGGTAGATAGGTTCCTCAGAAAACATGCACAAAAGAAATTGCACAAAAATAGACTTAACTTATCTTGAAAAATGGAAGATAGGGGTTGAAATTTTCAGAAATCACATAAAAGCAAAGCAGCAAAGAAAAATTACTTTAAAATTTGCATTAAAAAATAAAGAAATAAAGTATGACTAATAAAAAATTTCAGATATTTAAAAAAAATTAATAAAAGACAAACTTTTTTTACTTTTTTTATTAACTACAGTATTTAATTTTACATTTTTTTATACATATTTTAATCATTAGCCGCTATTTGGGTATTTGACAATATGCGTTTGTTTGTGACTGTTAAGAAATCATATAGGTCATGTGACATACAACTAGCACCACTTCCAGTCTTGAGCTGTGTTAATGGTTTTTTGTTTCTATATTAAAAAAATGAGATTGTAATCAAAACAAAAAGAGTATACATTATCATTAGAAAGATTATTTTCAGTTTATAAAATCAATAAAATCTTCGTTATTATTTATTTTAAAAATCTAAAATATTATTTCTGTTATAATTAATAAAATACGTTTTAAAATTTTAAAATTTTTGAATATTTATTGACATATTTTTATATGTAAATATAAATCTATTGTTATTATTTACTCATTAGTTTAAGTAGGTTATTTATATAGAAGCTAATATTCTAAATTCAGCTGCAGGCCATATTCACATTTTACTGCTAATATAGCGTTATATTTTTGAAAAAAAAAAGTATTTCAAGTCAAAATAAGTTATTTATAACTTAAATTTCTTGATATCTAATAAATATAGTGAAATATGAAAGATATTAAAAAGAAACATGAATTGCATAACTTCAAAATTGCATTAAAATAATTTGCATAAAACGAGACTCAGGTGTATTAAATAAAATAAGTATCTAAAAATATATAAATGAAATTATAAATTATCCGATATACTGATTTGCAGTAGATAAATTGTTTATATAGATAAATTACATTTGCCAAAAATAGTCAATGGGAAAATATAAAATAACCATGTAATTTATATTACCATTTATTTAAAGTATTAATGTCAATAATATTGTTCATTGATACATTCATTATTTTATAATTCAATATCTTCATTGTACATTTCAATGGCCAAACAAAAACTGTTTATCAGGCTGCCAATCTTAACTATGATTTAATTTTGGAGTAGGGCTTATATTATAAGCATCCTCAATAATCATGCTAGATTGTTTTTGGTCAGTTTATATTTTCATGGAAACATGGTAGTAATAACTTATATTTAGAATTTAATTAGTTAAAAAAAAGTTAACTATTTTCTATCATATATCAAAAAAAAGCAATTGACATAATGTTGTGGAAAATTCATTTGCATTACAATCAGAGAAATTGGGATGTTGTTTAGTCATATTTTTATTATGAGTTAGGACTGTATAAATAATTCTCATTTTACTTATTTTGTAAATATCTATAATACAAACAGAAGCATTGTGATCTTTCTGATCTCAGCAGAAGCAGAATAAAAAATGTCTTTCAAGATTATGGCAACTGGGAATTATCATATTTTAAGCCAAAATCAAACACTCTCAACTTCTAGATTTCTTTTATTTTCAAGTATATATTTTAAATATTTATCAATGTTTCAAATGCTATATCAAATCATTTTTCTGATATATAACGATTACTTTAAAATATATTACCAAAATAACAAGGAAATATCTGAAATCTCTTCTGTATACATATTTTTTTTATATAGTTTTAACATTTCTATCAAGTTCAGATGTTTTCCTTTCTTTATATAATGAAATTTTCAAAACAATCAATGGATTTTTTTCAAAATGTGTTGAATGTTTTGATCGTTTTATTTATATTTTGAATTTTTGTATTTAAAAAAATCCAGAAAATGTAGTCTGGATAATACAGGTTAATTATCTTTGTAATTACTAAAAGTAAATCTTCCTTGAGATTGAGAATTAAAAAAGATTTTCCAGAATTTATGTAATTTATTAAACATTTTTAAATTTTGGTTTCGTTTTTATTATTGATTTTTTTAAATGGGAAGCATTAAATTGTTAAAAACAAAAAAAAAAAAATAATTTATTTCTGTCTGAGTTGTATAACAACATTCAGAGTAATATTTCTGGTACACTGATTTAGACTTTTATTTCCAGTTTTATTTGTATTTATCAATCATTCAGTCCATTTCATTTAATATTTGTCAAAGTCTTATCAATTCATAGATAAATACATAATAATATAAACAATTATAGTTACAAAATCAAATCATACATTACGTGACTTAATTCAATACGTTTGTATTACAAATATAATATAATGAGCATGTGAATAACTCTAAACAAACTTTTCCAATAAATTCCACTAGGAAAAGCAGTAGCTTGAAATCAGTTCGGATATAGGAATAATTCTAGAAAGCAATTTTTAAGTGCTTTCTCTTATAGCAATTATTGGAAAAACTTGTTTAGAACTATTAGCATACTCATTATATTACATTTGTAATACAAGCTTATTAAATTAAGTCATATGATGTATGACTTGATTGTGTTACTATTATAGTTTGGCTTTCAAGGCTTTGGCAATGTTATATTGCTAAGGCTATTAATATATAGTGTAGCTGAAGTTTTTTCAGGTCCATATAGCTATTTAAGTTAGATATCTGGATTTGAAAACATATAGATGTCTGAATTTTTCAGATTTTCTATTTAATAGCTAGATATTGTGTCTGAATATCCTAGCACCTCACTGAGGATAGCCAGTAGCTTGAAACTGGTTTCAAGATAGGGATAATTCTAGATAGAGATTTTTTAAATGATTTTTTGTGAGCTATTAGTATGCTCATTATATTACAAGTATAGATATATGTCATTTTGTAAAGATATTTAAAAAAACAATAAAATTTACTAATGAAACTCAATAATAATGAGAAATTAATCAATGGTATTGCATAATTTTGACAATAGTACTAGTATAATTTGCTATCTTAATATAGGCTGAGCACTGATTATATTTATGTGTGGCAAATGATGATCTGAATCAATTGATGAGTGTTGGTTCAGCATAAAACATGTTTATTGGAGATTGTTTATCTTTCTTAAGTGTATATGGTCATGTGTATTGTTTATATAAGAAGGATTAAATAGCTGAAGGAATCTGGAAAGTCTGTGTTCAAATCCTCTCTAATTGCAAATGGCACTTGTAATATTTTCAATGCTTGGACAAAATTGAAATGTATGCAAATGCAAGATCATTTAGTTTAATTGTGAAGTGATCAAATCTACAGTATTTTAGATATATAAAAAAAGTTAATATTTTCCAAGGTAATAATTAAATTCAGAAATTTTGTGACAGTATATTTTTTTCAAACAGTTGGAAAAGGTTTAATACTAGAATAAACTACTGCTAAAAAGGGTGCCTAGAATATGTTCATCATATTGTGATTGTGTTTCCAGACAAATATCCATAAGCATTGTCCTTGAAATCAATTTATATCTAACTTTTGATAAATAAAAATAAGATTAGTCTATGATCAAAAGTTACTCCTAAAACATTTAGTGTAGAGGCATATTTTTATCTACTGATTTAGATGGCTATATTCTCTTTACAAGAACTAGAAGTTTGTCAGCATATTCTGGATCTTTAGTAGATGAATATTAATTGCTTGTTTTGTTTAATTTGAAATGATATGCTATTGTATTTTTGTAAAGAAGACTCTTTACATATCTTGTTATGCATTCATTAAAATTAATATAGCTAGATAGGATATATAGGATTATATAATATATATAAAATATTCCTTATATTAATGCCAATTTTCCACAAATTTCCTCTCAGCTGATTTATTTATCTGTATAAAAATAAACAAATTGTTGGCTATGAGTAAAATATCCAATGTTATGTTAATGAGCAGTATAGTTAAACTACTTTTTTAAAACTAAAAGTAAGTCAGGGTTTATCGTTATCCAACTTTAGTATTCATTCATGATTATAGAATAATATAGCACAAGTAGTATAAAGCCATTCAGTTTAGAAGTTCAGAATGGGTTTTTTTCCCTTCAATGCACAATTTTCTGTGCTATGCTTATTAGTGGCTGTTTGAAAATTGAAATTAATTAATAAAGCCATTTTATTTTAGAAGACTTATGAACGTGTTCATATATAAAGATCTTCCATAAAAATAGTTTCTATTTATATAATTTAAAGTACCTTCAGTAGAGATTATTTGCTTTGCAAGATCATTTGAAAGAAATATTCTTATATCATGTTAGGAATTTAGTCAAAAACAGATGTGAATACGTGGATGAAAATTTCTAGAAGTTTACTTATATCGGCAATATGTTGTATTACTTTTGGACGACCTCTAGTTTTTTATTTTGATTTACGGTTCAGTGTTTAATTGATGTAATTATACTGCACTTTGTCCAGTCGCACTGCACGAATTTTATAATAGCAATGTCATGCAATTTGTTTGTTTGTTTTTTTTAGTTTGAGAGTCTATGCAATTATGTCTTTTTATAATAAAAGCAGGATTAATGTTTATCTTTCGTTTGGAATATTTCTTTACAGGGTGTTCTTTTATTAACCCAAAGTTTATTATAAGATATTGTTACCAAGTAGAGACATATTTGTTTCCTTACAAAAACTCTGCTACTTGTAGAGCGCTCACCTCTTTTCTAAATACAAATATTAAAAATTTAATTATTAACCATTATTGAGAATTTTTTGTTATAAAAACAAATTAAATATTATATGAAGTTAATAACTTTGTTTAATAATTTTTTTTTTTTGCACTTTATAACTGGCAACTAAATAAAGAATAAATATCACTATGCAATTATTTCAAATTCTATTTTATAAATGTTCAATATTTATTAGACCTTTAAAAAAGTTGATATTAAGTATTTAGTTAGATAGACGTATTTAATTAAATTTTAAACAAGAGCTTCTTTTGAAGTATGATAATGCTTTAATAAAAAAAAAAAACCGGTTTTACTTATTTTATCAAGTTACCTTTCTTTTTATAATACTATTTTGTTTTAATAATAATAGCATTGACGTTATAGTTTTTATTTGCTTTTTAATTAAAAGTGAAGATATAATATTAACATAAAAAAGTGCAAACAAAAAAAAATTGTGTAATATACAAGTAACAGAATTATGCACAGAAATTTAACAATGCTTTTATAGTAAATGTTAATAAGATATAAATCTCTCTGTGTGTATATATATATATTGTAAGGGTAGCTTACAATCCAGTTCAACCCAACCCTTATATATCCACAACATCAAACTAAACTCATGAAAAACATAAACTGAGATAATAGGTTTAGATATGCATTGTCAAATTTTTCATGTAAACAGATTTATAGACATTAAAACCGTATCTTAACAATTTGTAATCAACAAAGACCTAATTAAAGAAAACATTTTGCATATATACCTATATTAATAATAAGTCATTCATCAATGTGTAAACATCATGATGTAAGACATGAACTTAGTAGACATGGTGATGACCTGATATCAAGTCAATACCTAAGCAACCAATTGTTAAAAAATGAGAACAGAATTTTACTACATAATTTTATTATGTTATTTCAATAACAACCATTAATATGTGCAATAATAGGCACATACAGCAATGGAAAAGGAAATTAAAAATGAGAGTTTGTTAAACCCAGGATAAAAACAAACCCAGTTTATTTCTGCCATCTTTCCTATTTTATCAGAGGGTTACATTTATAGAAAAAAAATCATGGTGGTCTACTGGGAGAGGAAAAGATTTAATTATTAGTACTATCAATGAAAAAATGTATAAGCTAAGCAAATTGAATTCAATAATTACTAGAGACAACTAACAAAGAATCAATATGTAAGGGAGGAAAATAATAAAATAAATCATTATCAGTAGCATTAGCTTATAAGAAATATAAATTATGTTGCAAATAATATCATTTTATTACATGTAAGAAGGTGTAAAGCATGATTTATTAAATGTGGATATTAACAAGGAATCCATTGAAAATAATATGAAGACCAGCATTATTAATGTTGGACGGATCAAAATAAAATATATCACATAAGTGAAAAATAACTTTCAATCTTGGAAAAAAAAACCTAAACCTTGTGGATAAGAGGAAAGTGTTGCTATTCCATAGTACTAATTTTTGTATGAATATAAAAGGAGGAAAAGTGATAAGAAGATTGGTATGTGACAAGTTGGAAGCATGAAAAAAAAAAAAAACAATTGAGCTACTATTAATAAAAATTCTTTTTTTTTTTTTTTTTTATGATGAACTTGCATGTTCAAAAGAAAAAAACAGGTAATGTAATGTTTGTATACAAAGTTACGTTCACATTTTAAAATAATAATTATTAATAGAAGGATAAATCAAGAGATAGGGAAATCAATAATTAATATAATTTGTTTATCTATGCTATTAATTCTGTAAAGTTTTTTTATTTGATGCAATATTACTAAACTATTAAAATGAATGTATACAAGTTATGAGATAATAAAATAAGCACAAAAATAGTAAAAGAAAGTCATTAGAAAAAAAAAGGGGGAGTGTATCAGTGTTCCAGTATAATATTAAATGATAAATGGTGATATTTAAAGTTTGTTCTGCTGTTTAACTATTAATTTTGTAATATCATTGTAATAGTTATAGCTAATTTTAATTTATAAATCTTCATGAACATTATTTATAATTAAACAAGCAAAACTCTTCATATGTATTGTCACTCTGTGCAAGCCACATGCCAGAAGACTTGTGCATAAAATCCCCACTAGTGCCTACTCATACAATATCCCCAGACTAGTTTCTGGCTTGTGGCTTTTGTGAGTGAGAAGTCTTAAATCTAAGAGCACTGTATCTAGATCTTTAGATCTAATGCAACCCTCCAGAAGCCACCTTTTATCTCTACTTAACTACAAAACTATGAGTCTTAATTTGAAAACATAATATTTTCCATCCAAGCTCATTATCTTATATAATCATATAGGTCTGAACTCAGTTCAGTACCATACATGTTGATGTCTTTGGTTTTTTAATAACTATAGCCACTACTATCCTATTAGGCAGGATTGGTGTTAAGCCAATAAACATCACATGATCACCATTTCTTATATTTGCTTATAACTGTTATTAAAAATAGGCAAAACTCTCCATATGTATTGCCACTCAGTGCAAGTCAGAGTATCAATGGATGCCAGAAGACTTGTGCATAAAATCCCATCTAGTGCCTACTCATCCAATATTTCTTGACTAGTTTCTGGCTTGTGACCTTCATCAGTGAAGAAATGGTGATCATGTGGTGTTTATTGGCTTAAAACCAATCCTGCCTAATAGGATAGTGGTGGCTATGGTTATTAAAGAACCAAAGGCACCAAAATGTATGGGTACTGAACAGAGTTTAGACCTATATGACTATATAAGCTAATGAGCTTGGATTAAAAACATTATGGTATGTTCAATTTAAGAATCATAGTTTTGTAGTTAAGTAGAGATAAAAGGTGGCTGCTGGAGGATTGCATTATATCTTAAGATCTAGGTGCAGTGCTCTCAGATCCAAGTTTCCTCACTGAAAAAGCCCACAAGCCAGAAACTATCTCTGGGGATATTGGATGAGTAGGTACTAGATGGGGATTTTATGCAAAAGCCTTCTGGCATCCATTGATTACTCTGGCTTGCACTAAATGGCAATATGTATGGAGAGTTTTGCCTGTTTTAATAACCATTATAAGCAAGCATAAGAAATGGTGATCATGTGATGTTTATTGGCTTTATTGATAATATAGGTATAAGATAAATATAAATTTAAAATAGAAAAGTATGACTTAAGTTATTAAATAAGATGAAGATAAATAATTTTTATTTGATGTAGTATTGTTTATTCCCATTCAGCTTAATATTCTAAATCGTAAATGAAAATTAGTGTAGGAGGAGATAAATATTCATATTGGATAGGACAAAGGATAAAATGTATTTGTTCTATTTTTATGATATCATTGAGTAATAAACCCATAAGAAAATTAAGTGTAAGGCAAAGAGAGAGAGATCAAATGGTTACTATCATGAAATAAATACAGATAAAATGTAATATGTCATAAAATTATTTTAGTTAATAAAATATCAATCCATGTTTTTTTTTTAATTTGCTTATTCTCATCACAATCTATGAAGGGTGATTAATGCAAAAAAAAAAAAAAGAGAAAAAGGATTGATTGTTTAATACACACATTATTAGATAGAACAAGTAACGAAATTAACGATCACATAACATTTGATTGTATTATCAAAAATTTTATTTTGAATAGCTCATTTTATAAGTGTAATCATCAGAGAGTGTATATGAGTAGAGTACATATTACAAATGAAATATCTTGGCAGCAAAGTTCATTGTCTCACCTACAATTTAAAAGGGAATTAATAGTATCTTCCTGCTGATGATTTATAAAAGAACAACAATTCTAGTTTTCTAATTTACAGATATAAAAAACAGTATGGTCTTGTAAGAAATCAACAAAATAGCACTGGTGGGTATTTATTGGCCTGGAATAATGTGTCAAAACCAAGTCATTTTTCTGGTAGGACAGCTCATGATGTACCATGGTTATGGCAATTCACAGTTGATTTCACATACAAGACAAGAAAATTTGAAGAATGATTACAATCTTATATAATCCAAAAATGAAACCAAAATCTCCAACTTCAGAAAACTAAAATAATAAACATGATAAATCATCAGCCAAAAGAAATGTAGTTTGCAAGAAACCAAACTAAACATATTTAAAATTAATTATTGGACAATAAAATAGGGACAGGTGAGCAAACTGAAATTATGAAAAACTGCCAGGTCATTTAGTAAGGGTTAATAATAAATAAGCATATTAAGCATATAAAATATAATTTCATGATACACTCCCCAATAAATAAAATTGAAAACAAACTTGGAATCTTAAAACTAAGATTCCAAGACACCCTATAAATACAAAGAAAAGCTATACATATAATAATTATGAAATTGAATAACTAGTAAAACTTTATGCAACAGATTTCATTTTTTAGTTTGAGCAGAGATTTAACTAAAGATTTATACACCCTGAAAAGAATAAGAAATATTTTTACCTTATAGTAAAGCAGAGTCTACAGAGTTTTTCAAAGAGAGCACACACTTATTTTGAGTTCAAATTTTCAGGTGTCTTCATTTCTTCACAGTAGCAAGCATAGGGCATATTTTGGGATCCGTTTTACTTCAGATGTTTATGGTATGATGGAAAGAACAGCTTGGAATCAGGCGTCCATCCTTAGGTAAGTTAGCAAGACATGTTGTAAGTTTGAATACACATAGAAAAATTATCAGAAACTAAATCACTTATTTTCAAGCAACATTAGCTTTGTCAAGCCAAGAAAAATTGTCCAAAATTTTGGGGTTACTTATATTTTCTCTCTGTCTTCCATATAAACTTTCTTGTTTTTCAATTATAAGCCTTAATCCAGGGCAAATCTTTATCTCCCACTCAACCTTACTTAAGAATTCTAACCAGGTATTATCTTATAAAAAAAACAACAACACAAAATTAAATCTCCACTTTTAAAATTGAACTAAAACTGGATTGTAATTTAAATAAAAAAAACAGGAATGCAATTAACTTTCCAAAATTAAAATTTTCTTTAAAAAAAAAACAAAGATTAAAACTTTTAACTTAAACAATTTGAATTTTTAATCAAAAAATGTCAGAAGAAACTTATTTTAAACTAATAAATAAAATTTTCTGAAGACAATATTTAAAATTACAAAATTTTACAATATAGCTGAATATGTGCACTATATCCTATAAACTTTTAAAAAACCTTATAAAATTAAAAATTAGTATTAATTTTGCAAGAAGTCCTTTGAAGCAGAGAACATTTCCAATTCTCTCTCTCTCTCTCTCTCTCTCTCTCTCTCTATTATATATATATATATATATATATATATATATATATATATATATATATATATATATATATATATATATATATATATATTGTACTGGACAAAAGATCTTGTTTTCACATATACTGACCACAAGGTGCCACTAGTGTAAAAATCAGAACTAGACATTTATTTTCATGGTGGACAGAATATGTGAACATGAATGCACAGGACTAGTTCAGTTAAGCAAATGAGATCTTATGTTTTGTTCTGAAGGTTGGAAAGGTAACAACAGAAAATTAAATCAATCAATTAAAAATGAATAAATATTTTATTAGTAGTATGATTAAATAAACATAAATCTAAATAACAAACTTAAAAAAATCAACTTGAAATGTACTACTCATACATTTGTCAAAATTAAAATATTTTAACCTTGCTTAGAAAGCAATTTCTGTGCATTGTATAATTATAGTGGAAAGAGTGCAAAAATACTGACAGTAGGAAAAGTACTAGTAAGTATATGGTAATCTCATGCAATAAAAAGGGGGTTAGCTTTTTGCTTATAACCCATAGTTATAAAAAGAATGAATCTCCGTATTTGAGATTTCAGAAAGCTTATGCCGAAACAGGAGAAATGTAAAGATAGCTTCCAAAACATTAACTAAAAAAGAGCATTGAAAGTTATTACTTTCAATCAATTGACCTCCCTCTGAGTGAAACAGAATAGGCACTCATGATCTACCTATTGAGAGAGTTAAAATGATCGTACATGCCCCTAATAAATGAATGAGAAGCTTGAAGGATTAAAACTAAAGACTATTATATTTTGTAATAGTCTATTATAAATAATTATAGTTTTATGACATAAGTAGGGCTAATAACAAAATGGATCTCAAGCCAGAAGCTAATTAAAATAGTCTGTAATATCCAGACTGCCCTCTATAACAAAAAGGAAGGTGAGATTACAAATAAGACTATACTATCTTACTTACTAAGACTTAAATAAAACATATAGTACAGGTTTGAAACTAGCACTCATTTAAGAGAAAAATATCAATGCACAGAAACCAAATTACATAAAATAAAAACTTGAAACACATGTATATTTAAAAAGAAAAAAATTCAAGACTATAAAATTAGTTAAATTATAGAACGTAAGGTACCTTAACAAATTAGTTAAATGCTAGTGCACTAGGCTTGTTGAGCATGGTCTCTCGACTGGATTCACTGATAGTAGGCTTGGGTGAGTTGGTTACTTATTTCTTTGTAGTTAGTTTTTATGGCATTATAGGCAGTTAGTGGAGACACAGGGAGCAAGAACCTGCTTTGGTGAAAAGCTTAGCACATCATGGTAGGAAAAATTATCCTTGTGGTCGGTTTAGTGTTCATTCTAAATAGAATAATTTCCAGATCAGCTTTCTTTCAGAATATGCAGGAATCGTTCTTTCAGAGTTTTTTTTTGACAGGAATAGTTAGTGCAAGTATCTCTCAGAGATGATGCAACTATAATACAATAGCCTGATTAAACCTTTTGTAGCTGAATCGCTCATATCTGAACCAATTACAAAAATTTTTTCTTAATTAAAATTTATAACATTCTTCATTTAGCTAACAATAACTATATAATTAAAGAAAATAAATTGCTCATTACAGATCTAGGGATTAACAAATGAAAAATTATTTTCTTTTTATAATTAGTCACTCTTATCAATATAAATCTTAAATCTGAAAAGCAATTTATTATACAATTTATTTTACATAAATAATAAAAAAAACTAATCTTATATTTCTTTTTTCAAAATTAAGAAATAAATATAGCTGTGGGGTTAAAATAAAATTCCCACGTACATACATATATATTTGTACAGACATAAAAAAACTTTTAATCAAGTTTTATAAATAAAATCTAACTTCTATCAATTTATTTTTAGCCCTGTAACACTTCAACTTTGTAATGGTGTTTTAAGCATCCATTACAATATATATATATATATATATATATATATATATATATATATATATATATATATATATATATATAGAGAGAGAGAGAGAGAGAGAGAGAGAGCGATACATATCTATATATATATATGTGGGGGGGTGTCTGTAATACAATAATACAATAAATGTCCACTAATAAAAATATTGTAATAAAATGTAATTATATTCCAAATGACAGTAAATTACAAAATAAATTCCAATATAAATTTTTATCAATAGTCATACATTCAATTATATTCATAATCATTTCCTATAAATGGAGTAAAACAGCATCAACTAGAAACCACATGTTGTTTTCTATTGGTGCTGTTTTACTCCATTTTTGACATTAAATCAGTTCAGTTGAAAATGATTATAAATATAATTGAAAGTATTACCATTGATTAAAGTTTATATTGGAATTTATTTTGTGATTTATTGTTATTTGAAATATAATTACATTTTATTATATTTACTAAGACAATAAAGCCAATTACTCAAGATTTTAATAGATTTATAAATATAAATGATAACAGTGAATCTTTAAGCTATTAACAATCTTAACCTGTAGTCAAGGCAACCTTTTTGATTTGACTACAGATTGAGATTATTAATCACTTAAGGATTGATTATTAACATATTTTGTACTAAACCAGCTGTCATTAATTGGTCCAGGTCACAATTTTTTACACAATTACTAATCAATTTACATTAAGATACCAAAAGAATTCTTCAAACTTTAATGGATAAGCTTCAATGTTTTCCACCATCCAACTTTTCAGCCATTCATATTATTAAAAATCTGAGAATGGAAAATTCAAAACCCTTGTTGATGCCAATATTATTGTCATACCCATGTTGATTTTAAGTCACTCTGATCCTTCACTTATATGACCTTAATACATCCATTTAAATGTACAGATAAAAGATGGAGAGTATATAGGCAAATATGTAATATTTAAATAAATATATATTGTCTATACTAAACTTAATGTAATTATAAGGAATTTGAATTCAGAATTTGAAGCTGCCTACAGCTATCAATTCTATCTCATATACCTAATACACATGCCCACATGTGAAAATGATAAATGATCTCCAATATTTATATTTTGTAATGAATTAGTGCCCATCTGTTGGTCCAGATCACCATCTTTCACACATATATATAATCAATGCTCAGTATGTATTAAAGATAGCAAATCTTCCAACTTTAATGGACAAGCTTAGATTGTCTCCACCCTTCGACTCTTTAACCATTTTTATTATTGACTTAAAACTAACATGAGTATGATAAAATTGGCATTAACAAGGATTTTGATCATTCCATCCTTGAATTTTCAATGATATTGATGGCTGAAGAGTTGGAGGTTGGAGAAGATTGGAGCTTGTCTATTAAAGTTTGAAGATTTGATATTTTAATATAAACTGGACCAACTGATGAGTGCTGGTCCAGCACAAAATATATATATTGGAGTGTCTTTTTCACTTGTCTGTGGTCATGTGAAGTGGTTGTATAAGATGGAATGAATAGTTGTAGGAAGATTGAAAGTCTGAGTTCAAGTCCCTTATGATTATATATACATATTGTGATAAAAATACACAAAATAAATATCTATTTTTATTTAATTATTTTTAAGTGATCAGGAAAATTGTATAAACCCAACATTAATAATATAAATTCCAGAAGAAACTTAATTTGAACCTTATTGGCTCTGTAGCTGATCATATTATGTCTATGTGCGATTGGCTTATTTATTTATTTTTATTATTATTACTTCTTTTTTTGATGCAATAATGTGGGTAAAAAGTAATATCTATTTACTCTTTATAATTGAGAAGTGACTGTTAATGATAACATATTTTTTTGTTTCTTATTAGTAAATTAGTAAATTGGAGTGTAAATGGAACTAATGCATTCACTAAGGTAGATCATTTATTTGTCTCTTTTTTTTTTCCAGAATAATTTTCCAATCTTTTTAAATTAAGCAATCCTAAAAGTAATATTAAATTTGTTCCGCAAATATCTTTCATTTAACATCATGTGGAGAAAATCTTATTCCTAGTATTGCTTGCAATATATCTATATATTTTTATTTTTTTAAATAACATTCGTTTTCCAGAAAGTAGCATACACTATCCAGTTCAAATGTTAATGCAATATTACTATTAATTACAAACTGATGAATAACAAACCTGAATACCATATTTTTATGTAATCTTCGAACTTAAATAATTTATAATTTTTAAATAAAAGAACAAAAAAAAAAAAAACTAGTCGGTAAATTGTAAGAATTCGTTTGATTATAACTTGGATATTAATAGCTTTAATAGATTTGGCAATTTTTTTGTCATCTAGAAAGCGTTTCTTCCACTGAATACTTAATCTAAGATTTTTTTTTTAAAATGTAGAAAATAATTTTCTATTGTTTATTTAAAATGGGATTCATTAGACTGTTACTAAATATGTATAGAATAATAGCAAACAGATAACAGACAAATACAGATTTATATATTCTGCACAGAACTTTATATTACAAACGTTTGAATTATTTTTTGTTTCAATCCCAAGAAGAAATGCATAAAGAATTAGTTGTCAAAAACGAATTGAAATTTCTTCGGATTTGTTAAAAAAAGAAAATTCTAAAGATTTACTTTTAAATTTTTTATGTTGCTTTTATATTCTTAATTATAAATTTAAATAATCAGCTTCTTGAAAATCGTATGTTTAACAAATATATTAATTTAATTAATTTATCCTGTTCATAGCGTAATTCTAATTCTTTCTTAACTGAAAAGTTCATTCAAATGTAAAATTAATTTTCGCTTTTCACTGTTTATAAATAGAATGTTATTACTTGTCTAAATATATGACTGAATATTTATATAGAAAGAGAGAAAGCAAAAAAGAAATAATCAGATTAGTTTAAATTAAATAATTAGGAGAAACATATTTGCCCCAAAAATGAGTAAATTATTTAAGTTAACTATATATTCATAAAGAGATAGATAAATTTCTAATTTCAGTGATGCTGTTCAAATATTTGGTTGTTTATAAGATTATTAAAATAAATACTAATTACCAAAATAAATTAATATAAAATGATTTGAGTGAATCTGCATGTACATCTCTCCTGAATCCTTCTTTTATCAACTTCACACGAGATCTTGGAAAATGAATAAAAATGATTTTATTTTCATTCACATTGTTTGATATCTTTTATACTGAAAGGTATTCCATTAAATTTAAATACTACATTGAAATTAAATGTTTATTTGTGCAGCTATGTTAGGTTTATATATATATAAATGACAAATCACCCACCCAAATGATAAGCATTTGATTTTTTTTTACATATATATATATATGTGTGTGTGTGTGTGTTAATTCTAATATTCTCATGGATAAATGATGATATCGTACTATCATTTTCAGAAATTCTATATTGTAAAAAATAAAATATTTAAATAGCTCATATTTCAGTAGAATAACAAATATTTTCCTCAAAGCTTGTCTTTTTCTCAAATCAAACAGTTAACTAACTACATAACAAAAATAGTTGAGTAAATTGGAATAGGTGTAAAAAATATATATTTATAACCTTCACATATCTCTAATGCTCTGAAAGTTGTTGCATCATAAACACTTTTTTCCAATTATTGGAAATTATTTACTTATAGTGATTGAGAATGATTTTGTGGAAAAAGATGGTGGTCATTGTCATACATTATATATGATTTTTGACTTATATTTTTTGCACACCTATTTGCATTTTCATTAGTCATTTTTATAGGATTAAAGATATTATATTAATATTTCATATGATATTTAAATGTCGAAAATATGCAGCAAGGGAATAATTTCCTTGGTTTACTATCAGCCCCATCATCATTTTTAATTATTATTTATCCCCTGCAAGATGAAGACCTCTATAAGTTTAATTTAATTTTTTTTCAATCTATTCTCTTTTTTAAATCACTTTACTAGCAAACTTTTTTTTGTTCATCTTACATATAGTTATTTTCTAGATCTATTACAATCTCCTAGGACTCATTTTAAGATTTATATTCTATTGGTCATATTATCATCTTGTCAAACATACAATCCTCCTTGATACCTCAAATATAAATTTTTATGTCCTTCTTTGTGTGGTTTAAAGCTTTATTTTCTACTATTCATTGTCAAAGACACAAATTCATATATGTAAGCTTTATTTAAAAACATTTATCCTTATTTTCTTTATATATTATTTTTACTAAAATTATTGCAACCAAGATTAATTCTATAATGCATTTGACACATTATGTTTTTAATTTTATTAATAATATGATGAAGATATGTCATTTATTAATAAGAATCTTTATTTAAAATAATGTCACTAGATTTTCTCAGAAGAAAGTAAAGATTGGTAGTTATGAATTGAAATTTAGCAATGCTATTCATAGAAGAATAAATACTTTAGTTAGATTATTAATACAGATGGAAATATAATAGATAAAATTTATTATAGAATTAAACTTGTACAGAGAGCTTTTGATAGAAAATTTGGTATTAAAAAAATATATGCCTATGTGTTTAAAAGTATTTTTTATATATGTATATTATAATTTCTTATTTGCAGATCTGAGACTTGAACACTTAACAGAAATGAATTGCAGAAGATTCAAGCCACTCAGAAAATTTTGTAAAGATATGTATATGCAATAAGAAGAAGATAGTTAAAATAAAATACATAGGAAAAAAGAAAAAATAGCTCTCAATGATATCAATGAAAGAATTCAGAGACTATAATGAAAATGGTCTGACATATGTGCAAAATATGTAATAATAAAGAGACAGTTAAAGTTTTAATATATCTCAAGAGTTTCTAAAAGACCTGGATAAAACTAACATGTGAGATAAATGGATAAAACAAAGTTTTCTGTTCTTGAATGAAGAGGAAAAACTAGGGGTCAAAAAAACTGGGCTATATTTGGAGAGGCTTCTCTCCTGTAATGAACTGATAATGTTTGAAAATGAAGACGATGACAATATATTAGCAAATTACCATCTAAAAATATACAATATTTAATTCTTCTAATCATAGTAATGATACACATAAATAATAATATATAATGCAAAAAAATACATTCACTTACATAGAGCTTGATCCTGATGAACTTAACTTATATGAAGAAGAAATAAATGTCATGTGATTTTCAGTAATTATTCATATTTAAATATATAATTCCTGAAAAATCATATGGATCTATTGTTCCACATTACAGTGTAGGTAATAACAGTATTTCTGTTTAAATTTTATATTATTATTTTTATTTATATGTTCTATGATTATAATATGTATTATAAGTAAAGTCAATTCTGCAATAAGAAAAATTAATGAAACTATTATTAAGAAAACAAATATCATGAAAAATGTGTGAAAGAGTTCTATAAAGAATTATATACTAATTAAAAAAAAGTATCTCTTACATCTATTTTATCTTGTGAATTACCTGGCATTTTGATGAAGAATTGGGAAGTGCAATTAAATCAATGAAGGGAGAAAACTCCAGAATGATGGAATTGCAATTCTTCTTTTAAAAATAAAATAGTGAATAAATAGAAAAATTGTTGGTAAAATTATTTATCAAATATGTAAATTATAAGAAGTGCTAAATTAATGGAAAAATATATTTAATATAGGTGACAGAAAAGCTATTACAAATTACAGACCTATTAATTTTATATCAGTTCTAATACAAAATCTTTTCCAAAATAATTACAATTCGAGTACAGTGAATTTTGGATTTTAACTAACAAAAGGAATAAACTGTATTTAAAAATAATGTTAGCACACTAAATCACAGCCTAGTATTGATGGAAATGATAGTAAAAGCCTGTAAATATGAGTTACCATTCTACTATGGATTTATAGGTTATGAAAGACTTTGATTGTATAAACATTTTATGATGATTAAAACATTGGATCCTTATGATAGACCCATGTGATATTGTAATATTCTGAAAAATATTTATTAAAACATAACAGCAATGAGTACATTACATGGTGATATGAAGAAGGTTTAAATTAAGAAAGTTATATGACAGTATACATTCATATCTTCAAAAGTTTTTACAACAGTTTTACAAGAAATATGTTTCAAATTAAAATGGGAAGCTAAGAGAATAAAATTAAATAGGAATATTTACAAATGATGTGATTGGTTTTATAAATAATGCTTCAGAGCTTCAAGAAATGTAGCAAAAGTTATCAGAAAAAATAAGGCTAAAGATAAATGCTAAAATGATAAAAGTAATATTTAATAGATTTTCTCAGAAAAAGAAAATAAAGATTGAATATCATGAATTAAAAAAAAGTTAACAACTTCAAATACCTTGAGCCAATTATTAATAGTGGAAAAAATTAATCATAGAATTAAACTCAGATGGAATGTTTTTAGTACAAAAACAATTAATATTCAAAAGCAATATGCCTATTTGCTTGAAAAAAAGGTTTTAACAGATATGGTTAACAATTTCTTACTTATTGTAAGGATATCTTACAATTCCATCAAATCAGTCTTATTTATCCACACAAACCCATTTAAAAGATAAGCTTAACTAACAGATAGTTGAATATGCACTATGATGTTTTTTGAAAACACACACGCACATATATATATATATTGAAATGGAAACCTCCAATCCCTTTCCGTTTCACCATCAACCTAATGACCTACTCGTCTGAACAAGTTTCGAACCTATCTTAAATGTAAAAATGTCATATGTAAAAATGTTATATATAAGTCGAGCGGGAAAACTTTGCTATAATGGCCGCTTGAATTGCATCATCCATTTACATACGAAACACGCTATAATTAGACAAGTTTGATAAAATTATAGTGGAGAAATGCTCATAAATTATTATAAAATGTTATATTAATTTTCAGTCAATTCTTAAATATATTCGCTATTATATTCGTATTGAAACAGGAAGATTGCTCTGCAAGTCTTCGTTTCACCTTTCTCTTACATTTCACTTACCCTTATACCTAAATTCGAATCCCAAATCATTCGTAGTGTGTCTGTACGGCCATTTATATACTAAAATCCTGCCTAAAATAAACCACGTAGGCATTATTACTCATGGAGTCCAATTTTCAACCCTTTATTTTTATTGATATATAAATGTCGAGTATGTGCATGTTTACATATTCATTTAAAAGGTTATATAGGTAAAACTACACACAGACTACGATGATAACTGTTAAATATTAATATCAATCATTGGAATTATATTATTGGATTGTGGTTGTTGAGTTCATTTATTTTAAAAATATTGTGTTGCAATATTTATTTTCTATTGTAGGTAAAATAATAATTATTAAAAGTAGTTTATAAACGGATTCATGCAATTACAATCTAAATGTGAAATAATTTAATATTTTTCTAAAATTATAAAGTTCCCGCCATTGAAGATTATATAAATATAAAATAAGGCTAGGTTGAGAATATAATTGATTTAAAGTAAAACATTTTGGATGATAAATTCACACTTTGTATGTCTACTTGGGAATTTCCAATTAGCAAAAGTCTTCAACAGAATGAAATAAATGTTTTAATATTCTTTCAATCTGAGCATTTACTGGAATTTATAATTGTAAACTAAAAGAAAAAACCTTAAAATGGATTCCTTCTGATGTTCAGATAAGAAATAACTAATTGATAAGAATGCAAAAGGGTAAAGGTTTGTCATGCCCCAAGGCAGGTTCTTTTATAAGATAAACAGTATATATTGAATGTTTTTCTTTTGTTTTGAAAGGGAGAGGAAACAAAAGCTGATTCGGATTCTGATGCTGTTTTTCTGCTGTTTGATTCTTGCATTTTGATTTTATTTTCTGAGGTTATAATTTTTTTTTATTCTGAGAATTCGGACGGGCTGAACTATTATTTTAAGAATGCTGATCCTGATGTTTTGCTGACTGACCATCCGTGACTTAAATAATCCGCTTTCAAGAAAATGTACAAAATGCTGACCTATCATAGAACCGCCAATATGACTGAGTAGAGTCGGCACCGTGGCTATTATTCCTTTCGGAAATAGCTGGCCGCTGCCGACGTACCATCTGACGCATCACCAATATGCCTTAAGAAACTGCCTATGCTGCTGCAAACAGAGACTGAATTAACATGCTGCTAAATCTGATCCACTCCTGAAATGTGCTCCAGCTTCAACCACCCAAGCAACTGAAAGGTAACAAAATTAACCCAAGAGCTCTTGTGATCTAAAACCTGCTATAGCAAAACAAACTCCCTTTTTCTCGCCACACTTATTATCATGTATGTTTAAAATGTATATTTAAATTTATTGCTCGATCTAAACCTTGGGTTAATATCAAATTTAAATTGTTTTATTTGCGTATTTTATAGGCTTGCATAGCATCAACCGAGCGAAGCAAATCTTAATTAATGATACTCCCCATTCCTTATAAAGAATGTAATTTTACGTTCATGAGTCCCTCCCTTAAATGAGATTTAGTAAGCTGCTCGTTCGATGACTATATTATTTTCTTTATAATACCTAGATTTGATTCATAATCTTCCAGGATGTATGCGAGGTGTGGGAATAACTATTGGCAGATGTGGGAGTGTGTGGGTTAATTACATTTTACTTAAAGTCTCGCACTCACACCGTCCTTTTAATGTTAAACCCCATTAGTTGTTTTAAGTATTTCTATTGTTATTCTGAGTTTGGGAGAGTGTAGACGCTTTTCATCAATGTAATGAATTGCTTATGTGCCCAATCTTTCGTTATGTCCCCTTTTTTTGAATTGATTATATATATATTTTAGTGTTGCTGGCAAGGGTATTCAATGTTGAGATCACTTTGTTCTTTAAAAGGGCTTTAAATGGCCAAGTCCATTTCCCCTTTACTTCTTCCTGCAGTTTCCAGTCAATGTGTGTACCAGAGCATCACACCTGGGAATTCTGATGCAGTTCTTCGCAGCCATATGCTAGCATACTCCGATCTTTAGGGCTACGGCCGAGACCAATGTGGGGTGCAACATATTCATCTGATTTTATGATTTATTTCTTTATTGTCATCACAAAGTTCCTGTAGTTTAAATGGACTACCACCCTCCATCGTTTCCTAAACCTTGCGAGTACCACTGAATCCCTTTTTAAGTACTTTAAGATAATATCATACTCACACATATTTCCGCACTAAGCAAGTCGCTGCTGCCAAGCTCATTGGAGCCGCTCTGCATTTATTCTGAAGTCAGCCTTTATCGTAAAACTATTTAATATCTTTTATTATAAATAATTCCAGTACTATTATTCTTGGGCTTCGCATGTATTCAAGGTTTAGTAAGGCACATTCATAAGCGATAATTGACCCAGGTTATAGATTAACGAGTAAAATGATTTAATCAATTGTAGTTAACCATTTGACACCACTATTTAATAAATAAATAGTGCCAGAAATCATATTTAGCCACTTAATAAATCATATTAATTTAATCAATTCTTTACGTTAGTGTTTATTTTCTGATTCATCTCATTGTCTCGTATTGTCTGGGTTAAACACGTATCTATTAAGACATTCCAAACACTAGCTGTTAATTTATTTATAAATCTCACGTAGTCTTTTCTCTCTCTCTGACCACCGCGGCCTGAAAAGATGTTGCTATGGTGATGGCGGGTTCGGGCTCCATCGTATTTGGTTGCGTAGTCGATCTGCTGCATTCGAATCTGTTATGAGAGGCCCTGAACCCACTTGTGGTGCTGCTTTTTGAGTATGGTGGAGAAACTGTGCAACTTGATATGGAATGTGCGAATTCTTACCATTACATAGTAAATTTTTTTTGAGACTGGCGCCTTAATGTGGAGCAACGAGATAAACACCCACATTCCCTGAGTAAATTTTTTCCCACTGTTGATGTATATTATATTAGACATGCAAATCCCTTTTAGTTGATATTTATTAATGTGTGCTTTATATCATATAAAATAATAGTGTAATTATTTAAATCTAAACCCCGTAATGTTTTTCCAAGTCCCGTGAGTAATTTTACTCTTAATAAGGATTAATTGTATATATTTAAGACTTCCTTGAAAATGCAAAAATGTGTATATATGTTTTGTTTGACTCGGGCGTTTGAATATTAGTTAAAGATAGACAAATCGTTAAACTTGCTGTAGTGCGCTGCGAGCTGATCATGAGTTATTACTCAACAATTGAAAGTCACGCTATCATAATGTTTATTATTTAAGAATTTAAAATCACGCTATAAATATGGCGTTGAATATCTAATGGTTATTCCAAATGAATATTGTGACAAAATATATGTTGTAAAAGTTTTTTTTCTCTCTTGTCTTTTCCTCCGTGAAATAAGTTAGAGCTCGAGATGCAATACAGTGAGAATACTTCCATATGATAGCCTAGACAAATAGGCGATCTTACAATGTAATAAATACGCCTGTAGTTAAACGAAAGAAAATTTTTTTTTGCAAGGCTAAATCTATATAACAATCCGTATTTTATTTGAACTGATGACATGGTGCCCCGGGATAGTCTCTATAAATGAAACTATTTCTAAATTAAATTTTTGTCATCAGTTTAAAAATTTTATTGATGTAAAGCTTAAATGTATATATTATTTTGAGAATCAAAATGCATTATAAATGAGTTACCAGACAGTCAGACATGAAAAGATTGGGAGATAAACAATTGTCCTAAAAATAAATGATCGTAAAAATATTTTGTTTTATATATTTGTATATATGACTTATATAGATGCGTGTTTGTTTTAAATGAGGGAAAATAAGATAAATATGCCCGGATCTAGTGAACATTATATAGATAAGAGTAGGAGATTGGAGAAATTAGATTCAAGTAATAACAAAATAAGCAGCATATTAAATATATTTTCTTTAGATATTAGTACTAAAATAAGAGTTAGTTTGCAGCAGATGGAAAACTTTATATGATATAAATTTTATGACAGCAAAAGTTAGTTAAGGCATTGGTGATATAAGAAGCAGCAAATAGGCCAAAAGACCGGAAGGGAAATAGCCGATTAGCCATTAGTATAGAAAAATAAAAAGTAAACCGCACAAAATCCTGAATCCAAATTAATAAATATTTTGTAGTAAGTAATTTAGAATTGAATCGTAGAAACCATCATCAGTAGAGACAAAACAAATATGGAAGACCATCAATACGACCACGGACCAGATGTAAACCCAGCCGAAAGTGTGGAATCTCCACCAGCAATAATAAAGCCCGAACAGAGATCTGGAATCGAAAATTTTGAAATTGCGTACCTGATAGATATGTTTAAGAAGAGTGAAGAACGAGCAAGGAAATGGGAGGAGGAAGAACGAAAAAGAGACCAGGAATATCAAGGATTTGTTGAAGAGGTTTTAAAAGAAATAAGAGATATAAAAAGGGAACAAGCAGCCCTTGCACTCCGGGTAAAACAGTACAACCAAAAACATGGGAATCCAGAGCCAAACCCTAATGATCCAAAATCATCTAAGGAAGTAAAAGTGGAAGAAGATGATTCAAAAGGAAAAATGATAGGAGAACCAACAGACTTAAACCCTATAGCTGTATCGATTGATGATCCGGGAAACCAAATAGAACGGCCCCATTAATATCCAGATGAGAAAAGATGACACGGACCAAGATACCAAGACTGCCATATGCAAAAATGATAATATATCATCAACCCAGACCAGAAGCAATAGTACCATCTATGCGGACATTAGCAATAGTCACAAAATTATACCACCTGACATAGGTATTCAAACTCAGCTAGCCAAAATGGTAACCGTTAAAATCTTTTGCGGTGATATTGGAGAAAATTCCCACCCACATTTAAACAGTTTAAAGGATTTTTTTACTTCTATAGAACTATCCCACATGAACAGATTACAATAGCCAGTCACTACTTACATAATTATGCAAAGGATTGGTGGACTATGTTAACAGCCAAACCCGAAGACTTTACAGCCTACACCAAAATCCTTTTAAAGTATTACTGGAGCGACGACCGGCAGAGTAAAATATTAAATGCAGTCAGCCAAGAACAATATGGGACCATAAAGGAAACTCACACTCAATTCTTTATACGGCAAACCAATCATTTGAAAACCTTAAATGCATTCGCATTTTCTGATGCCCATATTATCGGCACCATTCAACAAAATATGCCGATAGCCATACAGTAATTGATGATAGGGAGCAGAATTAGAAACATTGAGGAGATGGCCGAATTTCTGACCATGCTCGATTTTACCACTTGGGCCAAAGAGCCCCCTGACAAAATTAACAAAACTAACAACCCAAGACAGCCGCCGTTTAATAACTGAGCCAACCATCACCCACCAGACCCAGGAGCATATTAAATGAAGAAACTCATGGACATGGACCTGAATTCAGATGTGACAAAGACAACAATGTTTTTTTTTCTCTCTGTAAGATTTAGAAGTTAGGTAGTTTCAATGTTATCCGTGCGTAAGTTAGTGATTAGTTTACCAAAATATTCGTTAGAGTTAAAACCCTAGTAAAAAAAAATTGATCCGGGTATATATCTATATATATTTGTATCTTTGAATTGATCCCCTCATTTAAAAAAAAGGAAAAAAACAGAGATGTATTGTTACCTTATATTTTTTTAGATTTCTGTTGGGCTGACTTGGCTAGTCAATAGTATTTGTTTGTCAAAGAGATTCCTCGGTAGACCTTTATGTAAGACCTTTTTTTAAGATTTTTTTTTCGTAACTAAGGGAATGTGAAACAGGAAGATTGCTCTGCAAGTCTTCGTTTCACCTTTCTCTTACATTTCACCTACCCTTATACCTAAATTCGAATCTCAAATCGTTCGTAGTGTGTCTGTACGGCCATTTATATACTAAAATCCTGCCTAAAATAAACCACGTAGGCATTATTACACGTGGAGTCCAATTTTCAATCCTCTATTTTTATTGATATATAAATGTCGAGTATGTGCATGTTTACATATTCATTTAAAAGGTTATATAGGTAAAACTACACACAGACTACGATGATAACTGTTAAATATTAATATCAATCATTGGAATTATATTATTGGATTGTGGTTGTTGAGTTCATTTATTTTAAAAATATTGTGTTGCAATATTTATTTTCTATTGTAGGTAAAATAATAATTATTAAAAGTAGTTTATAAATGGATTCATGCAATTACAATCTAAATGTGAAATAATTTAATATTTTTCTAAAATTATAAAGTTCCCGTCGTTGAAGATTATATAAATATAAAATAAGGCTAGGTTGAGAATATAATAGATTTAAAGTAAAACATTTTGGATGATAAATTCATACTTCGTATGTCTACTTGGGAATTTTCAATTAGCAAAAGTCTTCAACAGAATGAAATAAATGTTTTAATCTTCTTTCAATCTGAGCATTTACTGGAATTTATAATTGTAAACTAAAAGAAAAAACCTTAAAATGGATTCCTTCTGATGTTCAGATAAGAAATAACTAATTGATAAGAATGCAAAAGGGTAAAGGTTTGGCATGCCCCAAGGCAGGTTCTTTTATAAGATAAACAGTATATATTGAATGTTTTTCTTTTGTTTTGAAAGGGGGAGGAAACAAAAGCTGATTCGGATTCTGATGCCGTTTTTCTGCTGTTTGATTCTTGCGTTTTGATTTTATTTTCTGAGGTTGTAATTTTTTTTTATTCTGAGAATTCGGACGGGCTGAACTATTATTTTAAGAATGCTGATCCTGATGTTTTGCTGACTGACCATCCGTGACTTAAATAATCCGCTTTCAAGAAAATGTACAAAATGCTGACCTATCATAGAACCGCCAATATGACTGAGTAGAGTCGGCACCGTGGCTATTTTCCTTTCGGAAATAGCTGGCCGCTGCCGACGTACCATCTGACGCATCACCAATATGCCTTAAGGAACCGCCTATGCTGCTGCAAACAGAGACTGAATTAACATGCTGCTAAATCTGATCCACTCCTGAAATGTGCTCCAGCTTCAACCACCCAAGCAACTGAAAGGTAACAAAATTAACCCAAAAGCTCTTGTGATCTAAAACCCGCTATAGCAAAACAAACTCCCTTTTTCTCACCACACTTATTATCATGTATGTTTAAAATGTATATTTAAATTTATTGCTCGATCTAAACCTTGGGTGAATATCAAATTTAAATTGTTTTATTTGCGTATTTTATAGGCTTGCATAGCATCAACCGAGCGAAGCAAATCTTAATTAATGATACTCCCCATTCTTTATAAAGAATGTAATTTTACGTTCATGAGTCCCTCCCTTAAATGAGATTTAGTAAGCTGCTCGTTCGATGACTATATTATTTTCTTTATAATACCTAGATTTGATTCATAATCTTCCAGGATGTATGCGAGGTGTGGGAATAACTATTGGCAGATGTGGGAGTGCGTGGGTTAATTACATTTTACTTAAAGTCTTGCACTCACACCATCCTTTTAATGTTAAACCCCATTAGTTGTTTTAAGTATTTCTATTGTTATTCTGAGTTTGGGAGAGTGTAGACGCTTTTCATCAATGTAGTGAATTGCTTATGTGCCCAATCTTTCGTTATGTCCCCTTTTTTTGAATCGATTATATATATATTTTAGTGTTGCTGGCAAGGGTATTCGATGTTGAGATCACTTTGTTCTTTAAAAGGGCTTTAAACGGCCAAGTCCATTTCCCCTTTACTTCTTCCTGCGGTTTCCAGTCAATGTGTGTACCAGAGTGTCACACCTGGGGATGCTGATGCAGTTCTTTGCAGCCATATGCTAGCATACTCCGATCTTTAGGGCTATGGCTGAGACCAATGTGGGGTGCAACATATGCGTCTGATTTTATGATTTATTTCTTTATTGTTGTCACAAAGTTCCTGTAGTTTAAATGGACTACCACCCTCCATCGTTTCCTAAACCTTGCGAGTACCACTGAATTCCTTTTTATACTTTAAGATAATATCATACTCACACATATATTTCCGCACTAAGCAAGTCGCTGCTGCCAAGCTCATTGGAGCCGCTCTGCATTTATTCTGAAGTCAGCCTTTATCGTAAAACTATTTAATATCTTTTATTATAAATAATTCCAGTACTATTATTCTTGGGCTTCGCATGTATTCAAGGTTTAGTAAGGCACATTCGTAAGCAATAATTGACCCAGGTTATAGATTAATGAGTAAAATGATTTAATCAATTGTAGTTAACCATTTGATGCCACTATTTAATAAATAAATAGTGCCAGAAATCATATTTAGCCACTTAATAAATCATGTTAATTTAATCAATTCTTTACATTAGTGTTTATTTTCTGATTCATCTCATTGTCTCGTATTGTCTGGGTTAAACACGTATCTATTAAGACATTCCAAATGCTAGCTGTTAATTTATTTATAAATTTCACGTAGTCTTTTCTCTCTCTCTGACCACCGCGGCCTGAAAAGATGTTGCTATGGTGATGGCAGGTTCGGGCTCCATCGTATTTGGTTGTGTAGTCGATCTGCTGTATTCGAATCCATTATGACAGGCCCTGAACCCACTTGTGGTGCTGCTTTTCGAGTGTGGTGGAGAAACTGTGCAACTTGTTTATGGAATGTGCGAATTCTTACCGTTACAGTATGTGGATGGATAATTTAAATCTTGGAATAATGGCAAAATGATTTGTATATATATTTAAGTTTAAATAAAGATACTGTAAAACATTTTCTTTAAAATATATTTAATGGTTTTCTGATTTAATGTTTTACATATATAATTGAAACTAAAGTATTTTCTTTAAATTTGCTTTTTTTTTAATAAACAAATAATATTGTAAGAACAAATATGTTAAAAGTTATTTATTTCAGTAAAATAAAAATCATCCATTTGTAATTAAAAATGAGAATTTTGTGTAAACAAGAGATCAATTAGTGACTGCACCCCGGGTAAAAAGTAAAATCTAGTTTACTGATTGATTTTTGTTTGCAACAAAAGACTTTATCATTAGATCAGAATACCATTCCTTCTGCTAAGCTTTAATATTCTTTAACACCTAAAAAGGAATTTAATTAATGAAACTGAATCAAATTATATAATTTATATATTTTAATAATTTTAAGTAATTAAATTTAACACCTCGGAGACGTTATCTGTTGTAGAAATTGGATTATGTTATTTTGTTTAATTAAAAGTCAATTGGTCCCGAGGCTAATGAATTTCCAAAAAGGTGTTAAAGTTTAGTTGAAATGTATAAATAGGGCTTATTTTAAGTGGGAAGAGATACTCCATCTTGCTTTTGGAGAGCTATTACTATCGAAGTTATAAATTGTTTAATTTTACCATGTCCGGCTAAAGTCAGGCAAAATTTTGCTGCCGTTCCCATGATGGAATGCCGAGTTCAATCCATCAAATGCCAAAGTAACAACCAAAAGCTTATACCAAATGAAAGATGCCATATGCCACTAAAAGGGATTAGCCATCGTTCTAACACCATTTTAAATTGTCTCGCAACTGAATAAGAGCATGCCATAAGCCACCAAAGAACTCACCTTTGTTCCAGCTTCAATCTATCCAGTCCAGCTATAGAACTGTTATAATATTATTTAAAATAGCCGAGCTCTGTGAATTTCAAAACAATCATGATTTCTTCAAAAACAGGTTAGCTAACCATATTATCGAAACTTCTTTCTAAATTGTTTTCCAAATAATCTTTAAATTCTATAATATGAAATACTTTTGTAAATTTCTGTGTTAATTAATGTTTTGCTATATAATTTAATCACTGCAGTTATATTTTGCTTTTCTTTTGCTTATTTTTAATTATTATTAGTTGTGCCTATGTTTCGAAACGGCGTGCATTTAATTATAGAATATGTTTTTAAACATATAAATTTAAATTATTTATATAGCGTCATTTCGTGCACTGTTTCGAAACCCAAATTCATATTTTGTCATTTAATAAATTAATTAATATAAATATAAAATGTGGCTTTTCAACCTTTAATTATTATATTACTAAAGATTAAACTAGCCTGGAGTGCAATCATAAGTATATTTTTTTAGTAAAGTATTCGTAAGTCCCTTATTAAATATACTTTTCCTCCTTTTTAAAAGTTTAGTAGTTATAGATAACTAAAGAGATTGAACGGGATAAAGTAAAGTTTGTATATATTCCTGTCAGTAGCATATACATATTTCTCATGCTACAGAAGAGTTGGCTCTTTTGATCAAGCTGATAAACTTGTGTTCATTTAATATGTGATATTTCATTTATGATATCCTTCGGCTTGGCAGATGTGAAACTTATTAATATTTTTCTCGTGGTGCTGTTTTATATATAAGATGGAGCCATGGCGTTGCCAGCACATCTTCTCTTATAGGGTAGTGCAGTAGCAAAGTCTGAGCTATGGGCCAGATCAGCACGTAAGTCCCCCGCTTCTTATGAACCAAATAAAGGTTCCCTTTTGCAGCATGACGACCGGTTATTGGGTAAACCATTGTTTGTCACAAAAACCCTAAAACTATCTTCCATCCACAGAGCCACTTTATTATTATATTTTACTTGTTCCTAGTGTATTAGTAAAATCGTTATAGCCAACTCTCCCTATCTAATATGCAGTCTTCGGCATTGATCCGAAGCAATCTTGAAAATCGTTCGATCTAAAGCTATCTGGGATGCTTTATAAGCCCATAGTTGATATATAAAATTATTATAGTCAGATGTATTATTAAGTTTCACTCCAGTCTTTGTTAGATTTCACGTACAATAGCCACTCAAACTGATGATGAAAGGGCATAATTAGTAAAAGTTAATGTAGTGATTAGTTATATAGTAGAGCTATTTGTTTCCATTAAATAATATTGGATCAATTAAATAATAGCCAACGTATCAATTATTGTATAAATGGCCTAGAGTAATGTTACTTTATAAATAAAATGCCTGCGTGCATTTGCCAACAACAATTGTCAATAAATATATTCTAATTCATCCTATATCAGTTTCTGTCTCATTATTAAATCAATCCAATTCACTAATTGCCCATAGCTTTTCATTAGTAAAACCCCTATTAACTAATTATATTAGATTTTATCTTTGGAATGTCTTTAGTGTTTAAGTTGTTTATATAGATGTTTAAGTCCATGAGTCTTTTGTTTCTCCAATTTGCTAGTGGGCTGGATTAAGAATTAATTCTTGTGGGCCATCATTGTTATGTTGTCCATTAGGTGTTTGATCTGGGGCTTGGAGAGTGGGTTCGAATCCAGGATGGTCCCTGACCAAAATCTCGGGCTCGACTGGGTTTGAAGTATGTTTTGTGAGTTCCAGCTCATGTTAGATGAATAAGCATATTTTGACCGGCACATAAGGTTTTTTTTTCCATGTTTGGCGCCCAACATGGGGCGCCAAACCTGGTGAAAAAAAATACTATGTAACGGTCAAGTTTGTACATTCGCATAACAGAATTCAGAATCCAAGCAAAAGAGACCGAAGCTGACCAGACTAGGACTGTGACATCCCAAGTCCGACCACACATCAACTCATAAGCCAGGATTCCAAGACTCAAGACCCTACGAATGACCACCTTGAAATTACACATAGTATACCTCTTTCCACATGGCTGACATAGGTCACGGAGAAGCAATAAGACTCTGATGAATCAAAGAAAGGTTCTTAATTGACTAAAATAGATCACTAATATAATTTAACTTAATGCATAGTTTTCACATATAGAGGCTATAAATGATAATTAGAATTGGATTGAATTAGATCAATAACGAGACAGAGAACGAAATGCATTAAATTAATTATATATTTATTTACAATTGGCTTAGCTATATATCACTTATTTACAATCGCATTCAGCGTAGAATGTACGCAAACATTTGGTAATTACGAGAACACATTCTCTTTTTATATACAGTTCAAAATAGCTTTATATAAATAATTTTTATACAATTCAAAATAGCTTTATATAAATACTTTTTATACAATTCAAAATAGCTTTCTATAAATACTTTCATTTAATTTTCATAAGTGGGTTTAACATGTGCCCATCTTATGAGTTGCTTTTCAATTAATACATAATTAATCACTACGTTATGTCTATAAATCTCGATAAGCCAAATCCTATTACATTGGTGGCTGGATATAAATAATTATATTAAACTTTGATCATGAATTTATTTACTAAAATATGCAATATAGTTTAATAACGAGCGCATAAACCAGCTCAAGTAATGATCGATCGAACATGGCTTTCGAGAGAAAATTTCAGAATGCTGAAAGCGTTATGTTAAGGTGGGAGAGTTGGCTGAAATAAGATTTTATCAATGCGCTACAGTACAGGTAAACAATAATAGAAAAAGTCGCTCTGCGGATGGATGAAATAACTTCAGGGTTCTTGCGACAAATGCTGGTACCCTGTAACCGATCGCAATGCTGCATGAAAAGGAACATTGTGTTCAGGAATGGCGGGGGACTTACGTGCTAACCTGGCCTTGGCTCAGGCTTCGCTACTGCTCTACCCTATAAGAGAAGATGTGCTGGCAACACCGTGGCTCCATCTTAAGATACGTATATTACATATAGCAGCAAAACGAGAATATTTTTATAAAATAATATCACATCCGCCAAGCAAAGAATAGTATATTTCATACTATGAAATATGAGTTAATAGCATATTAGTTCTATCAAATTGGGACCAACTCTTGTGTAGCCTGATAATAAATGTCTATGCTACTAAAAGGAATATTACTACATCTGTACTTTGACATCTTCGATCTATTAAGTTACTTATAGATAATCAATATTTAAGAAGGGAAAGTATATTTCTATGGACTTAAGAATTTAAATGTCAAATATACTTATAAATATGATCAAGGCTAAATTTAATTCTAAATAAAACTATAAGGTTAAGTTTTTAACTGGTTGATTATAAAAGAGCCACATTTCACATATTAAATCATTTAAATAATAAAAAAAATAGATTTCGAAACAGCACAGAAAGTTGACGCTATAAACAATTTACACGAAGATTTTCAAATAATATCTTCTTAAAATATACATGAAATTAAGTGCTCACTGTTTCGAAATATTGGCATATGAAATATAATAAGCATTTAAAATAAAATAAGCAAAGAAATATAGACACAACCGCAGTGATATAACTTTAAATTAGACACTTATAAAGTACTTTAAATGAAAGGAAAATATAAATTACTCAGATTATTTAAACTTTAACAACATGAAATTTTGGATAGCAATTGACATATTTAAAATATTAATTAAATGGATTTAAGTTTTGGTTACATTTAGCTTTATCATTATTTTAAAAGAAAGTTAGCTAACTTATATAGATATTATTTACACAAAGAATTACACAGAATTACACAGAGCTCTGTGGTTTGAAAAATAAAACGGTACCGGTATTATTAATCTGGACTGCAAGTTCTTGGCTGTAGTTTTGGTGAGTTTTACTGGGCAGCTGGTGGCAACATCTTTCCCATTCTGTTAGGCTGATCTCTGCTAGTGGCATGATGGTGGTTTAGGCATTTCGACGAGAGAAACCCCGTTCTTCCATGGAGTAACAGCAACAAGATGCCCGCTTTTAGCCGGACATGTTAAAATTAACAATTGTGAATACTGGCTACAATTCTCACTAACAATATGGCTGTCTTTTTTTTTTTCTTGTTAAAAAAATACAGAGTATTTATATGTTTTCCTTATCGGAATCTATCACCTCAAGACTCACTAAACTCAGGAATTTAATTAAATAATTTTCAATTTATAATCCAGATCTTAGATAACTTATGTTAGAAACATTCCATAAGCTATTATAATTAAGATTTTTCGTTGCAAACAATTGTCCAATTTAAATTTTAAAATAACTTACTCTTATCTAAGGAGATTTTAATTAGTAAATTTTGAACTAGTTTTACTTTTTACGAATTCCAGGTGTGGTCATTAATGACACTTGTTTACAATCAAAAATCTTTTAATTACTTGACCAGCTTTTATTTTTAATCTTACATATAATAGAAACTCTTTCTATTTAAAAACAACCTTTTAACATTTTTTTAAAACGAAAACATTTTTAACATATTTATTAAAAATAATTTACAAACATATTTTGATATAGCTTTTAAATATATTTTCGAGAAACTTTTCCCTGAAATATATTTAAAACAAGAAATCTTTTAAAGAAACATTTAATAGTATTTTTAGATAATGGCTTTTACATATTTTAAATCATGTCTTTCTTCTATATAGCACAGATTATATATCCACATACGAAATTACAATATTAAACAACAAACTTAATAATTTACTCTTAACTTAAATAATATAATAAACATTTTTAGAATTATTAAATTAATTTAGTACGCTATAATTTTACTAATCCTATCTAATTATAGCGTTGGTTCGCACGTAAATATATAATGCTGTTTATCCAGACATGAATGAATTTTAGATTTATTAACATTTAAATAGGTTCGAACTTAGCACAGATGAGAGTGTCATTAGGTTTGATGGTGAAACGATAGGGGCTTGAAAAGTTATCGTTTCAATATATATATATATACAAACCATTATACAATTACAAATATCCAGTAACGCCCTCTGTTTAAAGATCTATATCTCAATAATAGCAAACCTTAAAATGATACCACTTTAAGGTTGTATGCTAAACGATGTTAAATATTGAAATACAGTCCTATTCAAACACAGAGCATGAAATTTTTAAATAAGCAAATGATCTTAAATTTTTCTAATAAACTAAACTATAAATGAAAAGAAAGTTACTGTTAACACTAACTGAAATAATTACTGGATATTTGTAATTGTAATTATTTCAGTTAGTGTTAACAGTAACTTTCTTTTCATTTATAGTTTGGGAGGAGTTTAAAGATTAAAATCTAATGTTTAGTTTGTCTTTAATAACTTTATAAACTTGTTAGTTTATTAGCAAAATTTAAGATCATTTGCTTATTTAAAAATTTCATGCTCTAAGGTTTGTTATTATTGAGATATAGATGTTTACTTTCTTTATATATATATATATATATATATATATATATATATATATATATATATATATATATATATATATATATATATATATATATATATATATATATATATATATATATTCTAACCTTGTAATTCTGCATCCTCACTTCCAAATAATATAAGATATACAATAAAACGGGTTCTATCTCAGTTAATAATTAATAACTAAAATATTCAGTATTAAAATTAAAATGTTTCACTAAAATACGTATAAGGTTCAGTTTATAAAAATGAATTAAATAAATATTTAATATTTTTATGAGACTTGAAGTAAAAATACAGGTGACAAGATATATTACATTGAGCCAATATCCTACAGGATACTACCTCAATGGCATAAGAACACTATCCCCCCTTTATTACTATTTCAAATAACAAACTCATAGTATTTTTATGACTTTAATTACTTCTACTCACTAAGGATAAACTAATAATTAAATCTTAATCTTCTATTTAATAATAATCTAGCTCGAAAAATAATCTCAGGTTCATAAAGTTTATTCTAAGTTAATAAAAATACGATAGTAAAATATGAGAAGGGATTTTATGTCATAATCTACTACACTTAAACTAATAATAATAAATAACAATAATAATATTCTTCATGTAATGATATAATAAATATGTGGTAGCATTTTAATAATCTGACAAACAAAATATGTGTGGCAACTGATAGCATATAATTTAATATAATATTGTGATAACTGATTTATGACCAATAAAATAATGTAAGATTATGATTATTTAATCATAATGAATACCAATAAAATATTTAAAATTCTTAAAATAATTCTTTATTTATCTTTTGTGCAAAATTATATATTTGTTTCAGTTATTATGCATATATCGTGTTTTCATGCAGCAATGTGGAGAAATAAACAACTCTGACACAAAATTTTTTTTAAAATAACAAAATTTAACAAAGTTTATTACTAACAAAAAAATAACTAAACAATTTATTTACATTATTTACAGTGGATATCCTTAATCCTTTTTATTTTACAGTTTGATCTACCTGGTTATAAAAAAAATAATTTATATTTCAATTATATTTTATTTAGATTTAGGACAAAATTTTAAAAAAATGTTATTATTTGGTTTCTCATCATGGTTAACTTATTACAAGTATATTTATCTACTTTATTAGCAACAGCATTTTATCCTTAATATTATTAAACTATCCTATTTTAAAAATTCATACTTAGAAACATTCCATAGGAAACAAAATTTTATAATGAGTATGGATTTTTCAAAATATTTAAAAAAAATCATCTTGCAAAGTCAAAGATGTTACACAAACTATTATCCAAAATTCAGTACTAGATTTTAGTATTTATCACACAATGTTTACTAATCATAATATATTCTTCTTTAAGCCTTACTTTAGTATGATATAAGTTTAATCATTAATAGATTTCTGTTAATTAATAAACAAAAATATACTATGCATATTGTTTACATAATCTACTTTGTACTATTGTATTTTAAAAAAAAATATGCAATACTTATTTTTCTCTTAAAAAAAATACTAAAGCATTTAAAATTATTATCACTTTTAAAAATATCTTTGTTTAGATACCTTATTTTAAAAAATTTTATATTTCATTTCCGAAATAAAATTCAAAATATATTCGATGATTCTTTCTTTCCTTAGGATACTTTGGATCTTCAATTTTAAGTTATAATATTCTGCTCCTTATAAGCAAATAAACTAATCTTATACAAAAAATGATAGCATAACATAAGTTCTAAATTATTTATCATTTCTCTTAAACATATCTTACTAAATGATGCAGTTACATGAAATAAAGATAGCGAAAATAGATGCATAGGATTAAGGAAGAAAGCTAGAGTATTATTCTTAACATATCTCAAAATCATGGCACAGTGCGAAGAGATAGGACATTTATCTGCCTAATATCCTCTAGTACAGGGTCGATGTTAAAGCTATTTCTTCAGCTTTATTAGAACATCAAATATTTAAAGAAATATAAACACTGTCCAAATAAAATATGTATCAGTCATAGGGCTATGTTAACTATGCTGATAACCACATAAAGACTAAATATTATTCCCATTCCTTATAACATCCTATTTTTTTTAAAAATACATCATCTTGTTTTCCTGTTCACTAAGTACTTCCAAGACACTATCTCAACATTATTTCTCAAGATTTTTCTACATCTTACATCGATAAAATAACTGTCTGCATTTACAAAAACAATAAATAAAATTCATTAATAGTTAAACAATCTTACTATCCCATAAGAAAAGTCTGCTTACTTCATTGCTCTGTATGTTTAATCATATACAATTTACTTAGACAATATTTGAATATCCCATATCATAAAAATTTTTAAAAAAATCACATAATTATTTATTATGTTGGATTATATCACTAATAAAAAAAAATAATAAAAAAAATTGTTGTATGCATATTTTCAAATCAATCCTATCTCATAAATGTTTTTTTAAAATGTTGTATAAAAATGCGTTACATATAATTAAAAAAACTTTTACACTTCATTCTTCCAATTTATGGATGACCTAAAGAAAACAAAATATACATTATAAAATTATTAATAGTTATTATTATTACCAATAACCTTTATCTAGTCCTCGTGTTCAGTAGGCTTCCTTTGTCCACTTGAGCATTGCAGATATAAAAAATTCACACCCATACATTTTATATTAAAATATTTTTAGCTAACTTATTAGATTGTTATATTATAAGATTTTAATATTAACAAATTAATGTTTTTATGTTTTTCCTAATCTTATATAAAATTTTAGATTTAAATTAGGTCAACAAAATAAAAAGAATCAAAACTATAGTTACATATTTTCTTGACGATAGTTCTGATAAGTCCAAAATGCTTATTATTTTCTCTAGAGTTTTTTTTAAAATGTTCTCCAAGCGCGTTAAAGTTTAAAACAAAAAATAATTATTAACCCATTTAGTAAAATTTAGAAAATAATCTTTGGTTTTAGTATTTTTAGGACGATAATATTCATTAATCCCGTGAAGCTTCTTAATCTTCTCTACCAATATTCTCTGCGTATCCGATGCATCAATCCATCTCATTTAACTTTAAAAATATTCGATAAACTTTTAAGTACTATTCGTATTTCCATGGATCCATTTTTATTCATCTATGTGTTCACTTTTTTTTTTTTCTGTTTTCTTCTTGATACATTTAAACTTTAATTTGGTATTTTTTATATATCATTTTAAAATAAAAAAACTTCAACTACTTTTGAACAAATCTTTTCCAAATACATTTTAAATAATTCGAAGAACGGATATTTTAATATCAAAACGTTTCTGTAACATATTTTCCCGGGCTCTTTCTTTAATTTTGCACTCAAAAATATTTTTTTAAAAATGTTACCTTTAGAAAGGATATAACATTTTATTCCTTTGAATATCATACTATATAAAATAATTCATGCAATATATAATTGTCTTATTACCATTTAAAAATAAATCTTGGATCAGTCTATAAATAATATGCTTCCATACACTTTTTAGACTCCGTATAGTGTCCGTGCTGTGATTTTTTATGTACCAAAACAGTTCTTCAGTTAAATATTAATAAAACTGTATCAATAAATATTTCAAATATTTTTTCAGCATTACAATTTCTATCCATTTTATTTTGTAGTATATCCATTTTTTATTGCTTAGTTTAGGTTAAACTTTTAGATAAAATACGACTGGTAAGTACTTTTAAAAATTAGAAAATCATATTAAACGAAATTATTAAAATATTTTTAGTTTATACTTTCTTTTGGCAAAAAATATATTTTTAAAATTATCAATTAGTTTTTTGCAAATAAAGTTATAAGAAAGTACTAAAAAAATTGACTAAAATAAAAAATTTTAAAAATACTATCTTTTGATAGTTATAATTTACCTCTCTCTGGTTTCAATACATTTTTTATTCTCCCACTCTATCTTAGTTACAACGATATTTATCGTCTGTAAGGATACTTATTTCTTATTGGTCAATTCTTACTTTAGCTTTTAGAAAAAATTTACATATTTCCAATTTATAGTAGAATTGAATTTCAAAATTAAAAATTGTGACGTAATGAACCTAAATATTACTTAAAATATTACTTTTAAATAAATTATTATTTTACTAAAATTATTTAAACTTTAAAATAACATTTAACAACTTATTCCATTTATAATATTCAATTTATCTATTTTTATTTAAATAAAATATTTAATTTTTATTATATCTGTATTCGTCTTTATTACATTACTTAAAACATTACATACAATAGTTAACTTAGTGTTTAATACTATTTACTTTTATGATAGGCAATAATTTTATCCAACTCTATAATACAACTTTTAAAATATTTTAAACTTTGTTATTAATTTAAACAAGCAGTGAGTGATAGTATACATTAAAAAACCACATGATTACAACTTTGACAGACGTTTTTTCTATCTATTACTCTGTCTAGATTAATAAAATTGATACACTTATTATATAATATAATTATAAAAAAATTTGGAAGAACAATTTAGAAAATATAGAATTAGATATAATTTTCACCATCACAAAGTTTATTTTAAAAATATACTATACTAATTTTGATTATTTAAATATGATTACAAATCTAAATATAGCATTTATTAAATCATATGTTTTACACTATTAAAATCGGATTTTTAAATATACTTTTAATTATTTATAGCTGTGTTATTTAATATGTCCAGCTTTTACAACCATATGCAACACTATTTAAAGCTTTATATAACTATTTTAAAATGATTTTATATACTACATTATAATAGTAACTTACAGTTGTTATTATTAGTCTAGCGTGTTTTATCTCTTGTGAAATTATTTATAAATATAAATTTTTATTTGACTATTTTATTATGTAACATATATGTACTATTTATATATACATTTAAGTTTTAAATAATATATACCTTTAAGCTTTTGAGTAAAATGCCAGATTTGAAGTTAAGAATAAATACTTATATATTTTTTTTATTTTATTATTAAATCTTAATGTCAGTGGAACAATTAATAGTTGAATTAAACATG
>JAQFVV010012641.1:907604-1001319 GCA_028023455.1 Epiperipatus broadwayi
AAAGACCAACTAATAAAGCTAGTAGTAAGAAAATTAAACTAAAAAGGTCTTTGTATGTCAGTTCCTCTTTGCAAGGACCGGTGCTAACAAAATGGGGAGCGATCAGATGTGGATGCTTAATACTTTAGATCTTGATATTGATTATTTGACCCTTTACTATAGGCAAACCACCCATAACTTATCAATGTCCTATTGTAATTTTATGCCATAAACAATGTAAGAATTGAAGCATTGAGTGACTCTGGAAGTCAAGCTTCCATATTATCAGAGTCAACATATCAAAATCAAGGTAAGTGTAGAAAGGGATATACCTTCATTGTCAGTAAAGCAGATCCAAGTAACTTTAGCAAATGGAAAGATGGACAAAGTTATCAAATAAACAAGTCTGGATTACCTTCAAAACAAATGATACAGGGTTTAGAAGCATGTTTTCCTGATTATGGCCTAGGTTATTCCATGAAGCCATAATAGGAGCTGACTGCATGATTTTAGATAAATGTAATGGAATTGAGGTTTTTATAAATAAAATTTTTATTTCTTGTACGAAGAAGAAAGACTTAGTTTTGAATATGGGATGGCATGATATTTCTGGTCAAGTATTATGCATCTAGAACACATTAATTGATGCCAGCATAAAGGCCAAAATTGAACATGTTTATGCAATAAATTCTAAATTGGGTGAAGAATTTATATCAATTAATGTATATTTGAAACACGTTTTTTCAAATCCCTTGAAAGGCATAATAAAGGGATATACCCATAGAATAAAATTGAAGAGTAATGATCCTTTCCATCCAAAGATGTACCCAATTCTTTACCAATATAAGGATGAGGTACAGAGTCAAAGTTGACAGAATACTAGAGTGAAATATAATTAAAAAATGCCCTTCTCCTTACGTAACCCATTGGTTATTGTAAAGGAAGAAGGATGGTAGTATTAGAGTATGTTTCAGATGCTCAGTATGTAAATAATGTTTCTATACTAGAGCGTGACATTCCTCCACCTGTACATGAGCTCTTAACTAAATTTCACAAGGGGTCAATTTTCTCTACATTTCAGTTTAACAATGCTAGCTCTTGGTTACTCCCACTGCATGAGAATGATCAGCAATATACAGCACATTTTCGATTTCAAGGCCAGTCGTATGTTTCAGGTCAGATGGATGCCTTTTGGTCTCATTTAATAGTGGTGCTGGCATTGATCAGATGTTTCGACATGATTTTTATGGGTGAAACAATTAAGAAAAAATCATCATGTATGTGGATGATATAGTTATTTGCTTCTGAAAGTTAACCGATGGGCATCTGCGACATTTAAAATTATTTACACAGAATGTCAAATACACAATGTCAAAATTAATGATGGAACAATGTTCAATAGCAGCTAAAGAAATTACTTTTCTAGGTCATTTAATAGATGAGCATGGAATCCAGCCCCATCCTGAAAAGATTGCGGCTATTCGACGTTTTCCCATTCCCCAAAGGCGAGTTAAGCAATTAAAGTCATTTTTTGGATTATGTAACTATTATAATAGATTCTATAAAGAATTTAGCTGAAGATACTATAAATTTGTCTCCGGATTTATTAAAGAAAACTGAAGAATGGAAGTGGACTGCCCGTTTAACATGATAATCTGAATTTAAACGTATAATTAAAAATAAATTTTTCAATCACGTGATTTTAGCGTACACTGACTTTAATAAAGAGACATTCTATGTGCGGACAGATATTAGTTACTATGGTCTGGGAAGTAGTGCTATATCAGCTAGATGAGGATCAGGTACCTCATGTGTTGTACTTCTTAAGCCGACATTTAAGAGGTGCTGAGTTGAATTACACTATTACTGAAAAGGAGACCCTAGCTGTTGTCTGGGCTTTTCAGAAATTACATCAATTTTTATTAGGTTCAGAGGTAATTGTGTTGACCGACCATAGAAGCTTGGAGTTTTTAAACAAGAGCTACCTCAGTAATGAGAGACTTGTTAGGTGGAGCTTGTAATCTCAACAATTTAATTATAGAGTTCTCTATATTGAAGGGGAGACAGAATATCCCTGCTGATATTCTTGGCATACACCCCTATTTGTCTGATGACCCAACATCCTAATGCTCAAAATATAATTATTAGTAGTGTGGATATGATCAGAGGGATAGATCTATAGTGGATGATTATAATAAAATCACTATGATTCAAGGTCAGAATCAGAAATTAAATAGAATCATGACTATCCTAAATAATCATGATAATGTAAATAGTAAAAATAAATATATAAAAAGGATTTTGAGCAAGTATAAGATGTACCAGAATTTACTTATGTATAATTTAAAGTCAAATCAGGGGGAATCATGGAGGATAGTTGTACCTAACTCTATGATTGGTAAATTGATAATGTATGTACATTGTAGTTATGGTTACTATATGGTGCACCCAAGAAAAGATCATGTATGTATTGAAATCTATTTTTTATTGGGATGGAATGTATAAGCGTGTCATAGAGAAAATTAAAACATGTTCTTGTTACTTAAGAGTCTAAATGCTGTAATAAATCATATGTAGGTGTTATGCAGCCTATTATTCCAGATCGAGCTAATGAATTATTAGCAATTGATTTTTATGGGCCTCTCCCACCATTTAAACAACAGAAATTTATTTTGGTAGCCTATGATGTTTTTAGCAAATTTGTATCAGTGTACCCTGTGCCTAAAACTAGTGCACATTTCGTAATAAAATGCATGCTTAATTATCAATTCCCATTAGTAGGAAAACCAAAAATCATACTTACAGATCATGCTACAGCCTTTATATCGGGTAGGTGGAATGAGTGGATTCAAGATCAAAACCTCAAACATGTTATGAGCTCCATAAGAAACCCTCAGTCTAATCCTTGCGAATGTGTTATGCGGGAGCTTAGTAGATTATTTAGGGTGTATGTAGCTGATAATCATAAGAAATGGGTTCATAAACTCCTTGAGGTTATTAACTATATTAATAGTACGTATAATGAATCCACTGGTTTCACTCCTATTCGTTTACATTATGGTCGACATGAACCATTATTGATTAAAACACCTATACCAATTGTAAGAGAACAAATTAATAGGGATGAAGATAATAATCAAGCTAAAGTAAAGCTTCATATTATGGGTGCAAAAGGGAAGTAAAAGAAATCCCATAATAAACCACATCCATTTAAAGTTAATGATTTGGTTGAGTTCTAGTTAGAACACCCCATGTTAGCAACCTTCAAAGAAATCAGTTCAAAAAATTTCTTAGTCTATATGAGGAGTCCATATTGAATATCTTGCAAAGTAGGTGAAAAATGCATTTATGTTAACCACACCAGATGGTGAGAAATGAACTTATAATGCAAAGTTTAATTCCATATCCTTCTGAAGGGTGAATTACAATTTTCAAAAGATGTATTGTGGGTGAAGATTTTAGTGTGATGTTTAGATATTTTATTTTGTATAATGAAATAATTTATTGACTAAGTCAATAAATGATAATTTAGGGAGAAATGAATAATATGATAAAAGTGAGTAAGATCTTATGAAAGATCAATTTATGAAAAGAGTTATGGATGAATTTAAGAATTTTCATAAATATTGTAGTAGTGGTCATAAAATTAATAAATCTTCAGGGATAAAGTTAATTTCTTTAGATGAAAAATATCTAGATTTATTAGATAATGAGTTATTAAAAAAAAAAAAAACTGCTAATGAAACTAACAACAAGTTTAGAAGTAAAATACAAAATGTGATTTAAAAGATAGTATTAACTATAGAAATATGTATTTACAGTTTAGTTTGTGTAAAAGGATGTTATTTAAAGGAATTTAAACATTTGATATTTCATAGTAAGATTAGGGAAATAAGTGACCTAATTAAAGATATATATATATATATATATATATATATATATATATATATATATATATATATATATATATATATATATATATATATATATATATATATATATATATTCTAACCTTGTAATTCTGCATCCTCACTTCCAAATAATATAAGATATACAATAAAACGGGTTCTATCTCAGTTAATAATTAATAACTAAAATATTCAGTATTAAAATTAAAATGTTTCACTAAAATACGTATAAGGTTCAGTTTATAAAAATGAATTAAATAAATATTTAATATTTTCATGAGACTTGAAGTGAAAATACAGGTGACAAGATAGATTACATTGAGCCAATATCCTACAGGATACTACCTCAATGGCATAAGAACACTATCCCCCCTTTATTACTATTTCAAATAACAAACTCATAGTATTTTTATGACTTTAATAACTTCTACTCACTAAGATTAAACTAATAATTAAATCTTAATCTTCTATTTAATAATAATCTAGCTCAATAAAATAATCTCAGGTTCATAAAGTTTATTCTAAGTTAATAAAAATACGATAGTAAAATATGAGAAGGGATTTTATGTCATAATCTACTACACTTAAACTAATAATAATAAATAACAATAATAATATTCTTCATGTAATGATATAATAAATACGTGGTAGCATTTTAATAATCTGACAAACAAAATATGTGTGGCAACTGATAGCATATAATTTAATATAATATTGTGATAACTGATTTATGACCAATAAATAATGTAAGATTATGATTATTTAATCATAATGAATACCAATAAAATATTTAAAATTCTTAAAATAATTTTTTATTTATCTTTTGTGCAAAATTATATATTTGTTTCAGTTATTATGCATATATCGTGTTTTCATGCAGCAATGTGGAGAAATAAACAACTCTGACACAAAATTTTTTTTAAAATAACAAAATTTAACAAAGTTTATTACTAACAAAAAAATAACTAAACAATTTATTTACATTATTTACAGTGGATATCCTTAACCCTTTTTATTTTACAGTTTGATCTACCTGGTTATTTAAAAAATAATTTATATTTCAATTATATTTTATTTAGATTTAGGACAAAATTTTTAAAAAAATGTTATTATTTGGTTTCTCATCATGGTTAACTTATTACAAGTATATTTATCTACTTTATTAGCAACAGCATTTTATCCTTAATATTATTAAACTATCCTATTTTAAAAATTCATACTTAGAAACATTCCATAGGAAACAAAATTTTATAATGAGTATGGATTTTTCAAAATATTTAAAAAAAATCATCTTGCAAAGTCAAAGATGTTACACAAACTATTATCCAAAATTCAGTACTAGATTTTAGTATTTATCACACAATGTTTACTAATCATAATATATTCTTCTTTAAGCCTTACTTTAGTATGATATAAGTTTAATCATTAATAGATTTCTGTTAATTAATAAACAAAAATATACTATGCATATTGTTTACATAATCTACTTTGTACTATTGTATTTTAAAAAAAAATATGCAATACTTATTTTTCTCTTAAAAAAAATACTAAAGCATTTAAAATTATTATCACTTTTAAAAATATCTTTGTTTAGATACCTTATTTTAAAAAATTTTATATTTCATTTCCAAAATAAAATTCAAAATATATTCGATGATTCTTTCTTTCCTTATGATACTTTGGATCTTCAATTTTAAGTTATAATATTCTGCTCCTTATAAGCAAATAAACTAATCTTATACAAAAAATGATAGCATAACATAAGTTCTAAATTATTTATCATTTCTCTTAAACATATCTTACTAAACGATGCAGTTACATGAAATAAAGATAGCGAAAATAGATGCATAGGATTAAGGAAGAAAGCTAGAGTATTATTCTTAACATATCTCAAAATCATGGCACAGTGCGAAGAGATAGGACATTTATCTGCCTAATATCCTCTAGTACAGGGACAATGTTAAAGTTATTTCTTCAACTTTATTAGAACATCAAATATTTAAAGAAATATAAACATTGTCCAAATAAAATATGTATCAGTCATAGGGCTATGTTAACTATGCTGATAACCACATAAAGACTAAATATTATTCCCATTCCTTATAACATCCTATTTTTTTTAAAAATACATCATCTTGGTTTCCTGTTCACTAAGTACTTCCAAGACACTATCTCAACATTATTTCTCAAGATTTTTCTACATCTTACCTCGATAAAATAACTGTCTGCATTTACAAAAACAATAAATAAAATTCATTAATAGTTAAACAATCTTACTATCCCATAAGAAAAGTCTGCTTACTTCATTGCTCTGTATGTTTAATCATATACAATTTACTTAGACAATATTTGAATATCCCATATCATAAAAATTTTTAAAAAAATCACATAATTATTTATTATGTTGGATTATATCACTAATAAAAAAAAATAATAAAAAAAATTGTTGTATGCATATTTTCAAATCAATCCTATCTCATAAATGTTTTTTTTAAATGTTGTATAAAAATGCGTTACATATAATTAAAAAAACTTTTACACTTCATTCTTCCAATTTATGGATGATCTAAAGAAAACAAAATATACATTATAAAATTATTAATAGTTATTATTATTACCAATAACCTTTATCTAGTCCTCGTGTTCAGTAGGCTTCCTTTGTCCACTTGAGCATTGCAGATATAAAAAATTCACACCCATACATTTTATATTAAAATATTTTTAGCTAACTTATTAGATTGTTATATTATAAGATTTTAATATTAACAAATTAATGTTTTTATGTTTTTCCTAATCTTATATAAAATTTTAGATTTAAATTAGGTCAACAAAATAAAAAGAATCAAAACTATAGTTACATATTTTCTTGACGATAGTTCTGATAAGTCCAAAATGCTTATTATTTTCTCTAGAGTTTTCCAAAAATGTTCTCCAAGCGCGTTAAAGTTTAAAACAAAATAATTATCAATCCATTTAGTAAAATTTAGAAAATAATCTTTGGTTTTAGTGTTTTTAGGATGATAATATTCATTAATCCCGTGAAGCTTCTTAATCTTCTCTACCAATATTCTCTGTGTATCCGATGCATCAATCCATCTCATTTAACTTTAAAAATATTCGATAAACTTTTAAGTACTATTGGTATTTCCATGGATCCATTTTTATTCATCTATGTGTTCACTTTTTTTTTATCTCTGTTTTCTTCTTGATACATTTAAACTTTAATTTGGTATTTTTTATATATCATTTTTAAATAAAAACTTCAACTACTTTTGAACAAATTTTTTCCAAATACATTTTAAATAATTCAAAGAACGGATATTTTAATATCAAAACGTTTCTGTAACATATTTTCCCAGGCTCTTTCTTTAATTTTGCACTCAAAAATTTTTTTTTTTAAATGTTACCTTTAGAAAGGATATAACATTTTATTCCTTTGAATATCATACTATATAAAATAATTCATTTAATATATAATTGTCTTATTATCATTTAAAAATAAATCTTGGATCAGTCTATAAATAATACATTTCCATACACTTTTTAGACTCCGTATAGTGTCCGTGCTGTGATTTTTTATGTACCAAAACAGTTCTTCAGTTAAATATTAATAAAACTGTATCAATAAATATTTCAAATATTTTTTCAGCATTACAATTTCTATCCATTTTATTTTGTAGTATATCCATTTTTTATTGCTTAGTTTAGGTTAAACTTTTAGATAAAATACGACTGGTAAGTACTTTTAAAAATTAGAAAATCATATTAAACGAAATTATTAAAATATTTTTAGTTTATACTTTCTTTTGGCAAAAAATATATTTTTAAAATTATCAATTAATTTTTTGCAGATAAAGTTATAAGAAAGTACTAAAAAAATTGACTAAAATAAAAAATTTTAAAAATACTATCTTTTGATAGTTATAATTTACCTCTCTCTGGTTTCAATACATTTTTTATTCTCCCGCTCTATCTTAGTTACAACGATATTTATCATCTGTAAGGATACTTATTTCTTATTGGTCAATTCTTACTTTAGCTTTTAGAAAAAATTTACATATTTCCAATTTATAGTAGAATTGAATTTCAAAATTAAAAATTGTGACGTAATGAACCTAAATATTACTTAAAATATTACTTTTAAATAAATTATTATTTTACTAAAATTATTTAAACTTTAAAATAACATTTAACAACTTATTCCATTTATAATATTCAATTTATCTATTTTTATTTAAATAAAATATTTAATTTTTATTATATCTGTATTCGTCTTTATTACATTACTTAAAACATTACATACAATAGTTAACTTAGTGTTTAATACTATTTACTTTTATGATAGGCAATAATTTTATCCAACTCTATAATACAACTTTTAAAATATTTTAAACTTTGTTATTAATTTAAACAAGCAGTGTGTGATAGTATACATTAAAAAACCACGTGATTACAACTTTGACAGACGTTTTTTCTATCTATTACTCTGTCTAGATTAATAAAATTGATACACTTATTATATAATATAATTATAAAAAAATTTGGAAGAACAATTTAGAAAATATAGAATTAGATATAATTTTCACCATCACAAAGTTTATTTTAAAAATATACTATACTAATTTTGATTATTTAAATATGATTACAAATCTAAATATAGCATTTATTAAATCATATGTTTTACACTATTAAAATCGGATTTTTAAATATACTTTTAATTATTTATAGCTGTGTTATTTAATATGTCCAGCTTTTACAACCATATGCAACACTATTTAAAGCTTTATATAACTATTTTTAAATGATTTTATATACTACATATTCACTTTAGCTTCAAATTGTACTTTAAAGATATAATTGACTTAATATAATTAATGTATTAAAAAAAAACATATTCTAAATTTAAAATTTTTTAGTAATTGACTGTTATAAACTATTACTGACCTATAGAAAAGGGCACAATATATATATATATATATATATATATATATATATATATATATATATATATATATATATATATATATATATATATATATATATATATATATATATATATATATATATGCGATTAAAGCCAACTTTTAAAGATCAAATGTTTGAATCCAAGAGAAATTGGATGGCTTATTCAAGCATTCCAAATTATTTATAAAATCTTTGTAGCTCAAAATTATAAGAATTACAACCAACATTAAAACAGAGAAAAGTTTGCACAGTTTGTACAGTTTGACAAAAGAACTAAACTTCTTTTAAATTGAAATTTAAAAACAAAAACTGCACTATTATTTGAACATGGAGAAAAGAACAGTAAAACATTGCTAGCATTTATATATGTCTATGATAAAGTAACTTATTTCTTATATTAGTTATTAAATGCTAAATAGAAAATTAAGAACAAGTAAATCTATTGTGAACTACTATAAAATATATTCTGACTAAATTAATATTGCTATAGGGCTGGATTGCTACAGTCCTACCATAGAAGCATGATTATTTAATCTACTTGCCTATATAGTGCCTAAGGAAACATCAAAAGTCCTACAATAAGTGTCTAAATAGATCCAGAAGAGAAAAAAATGCAGAAAATGGAAGCAACACCATTTCAAGTGTGTTCCCTAGGAATTCTAGCTGGTGAAGAATGACCTACTGAGGAAGGATGATCCAAAGAGAGATAGACTGTATCCATAAGAGACATTATTGTCAAACTCACAGATGATAACTAAGATGAATTGATGAATGTGTTCATATATATATATATATATATATATATATATATATATATATATATATATATATATATATATATATATATATATATATATATATATATATATATATATATTTGTTTGTAAAAATTCTAGTTTTATTTTATCTCCAACGTGCCTGTAACTTGGAAATTCCATTATAATTGAAAGCAACAAAGTAAAGAGGAAAAATTTATTCTTAGACAAAATATTTTTTATGTTAAATAAAGTTTAGGTCAGCTTTCCCTCCATAGTGACTTGACATTTGATCATCATCATTATGATATGGAAAGGTAAAATTTTTTGATACTATTCCATTTTAAGCACATACACTACTACAGATCAGAGTTTATGTTATTTTTTATTGTTTGTTTACCTTTATTTTTTGTTATAAATGCCTAATTGTCTTATGAGGATGCTCTTTCCGATCAACTTTAGGGAAATGTACATAAGTTGAGGGTCCTCAAGGAAGATAGAGCATCAATAAATGGACTTGGATGATGAGGCCATTGTGGATATTCTTGTACAATATTATAAATTAGTTAATCAGTTTTGCAGTCAATTTAACAAAAGATTTTTTTTATTTTGCTTTGTAAATAATTAATGCCATGCTATGTACTTCTACCATAAGGGTTGGAATAGTGAAAACATTTAATTGCTGACATGGTAGAAATACAATCTTGACATATATAATTATATTATTTTGCCATGTTTAAAAGTTTTGAATTTTTGTTTTGTTATATAAATAAATGTTGTTAACTTGATTTTTATTAAATTAGTCTCTAGTTTATCAAAATCCTTTATACATTCATTCATAATTTGATAACAGATAAAAAGCCAAACACACATTTTATTCTTATATAATAATCCAGTAATATGATTGAATGGATCTTTAAATCAATTGCAACCTGTATAGATGTGGAATACTTGCTATCTAGTGTAAATTCATCCCTGAAGAAAGTTGAAGGTATATTTTCCTTTGAGTTTGAATATTGAGGCATAATGAAATCTGATAGAGGGGAGGTGTGGATGAACTAGCCAAATTGTATCTAAATTTAATGTAAAAATATAGAGCTAAGTAATTGGAGGTAGATATGATCATAGGTTAGGTACTTCATTGCATCAGTCACAGAATCATATCAGACATCCCTAGGTCTGACCATAGTGAGATGCATCCCCCTCTTCTGGTGGACAATTTCATCCAGTACCAAGCTTTAGAAACATGAAACAGGAGTTTCTAAGAAGGTCTAGCCATTGGATTGGTCAATTTAAGAAAATTTTTTATTTATTCTTTTGCCAAATTTTTCATGGTACATAACCCTGATAGATTTACTTGGGCAGCAACCAATTGATACACCCAACCATAAAAGAATGAAACTCATAAATTTAGACTATTTCCAAGCAACCAGTCAGTCTATTTCCATAGCAGACCAGTCAAAAAAAGAAAAACCTCATGTGGAACAACATATGAGTCTATTTCCATACGCTGAGACCATAAATAAATAATTATTCAATAAACTAAATTTAAAATAGGTGAGTTAGGTGAATAAAAGGACAGGCTAAAAAAGTAGGCATTAAAAAAAAACAAGTACATAAACAAAAAATACAGAAAGAAGTTAAATACAAGTACTGAATGGCAAGGAGTAGCAGAAGGTCCTACAACATGTATTTATTTGTATCTACAAAGGAACTTTATCCTTAACTATTAAAGACAAATTTGATGATAACCAGAAGTGGAAAATATTTATTAAGCATAAATATAAAACATTGAAGTGGAAAATATTTATTAAGCATATATATAAAACATTCTGAGGAACAACAAAGTAATAGTGATAGCAAAGTAGAAGAAAATACTATTAATAGTGGGAAAGAATTTTCATAGATCCAAATACCTGAGGGTTATATGACTGAGGTTTCATCCTTCACAGGCACATGTTGTAGATCAAGTGTTGTTTCAAGCTCAAGGAGCACTTAACAATGAGATGGCCCAGGTACTTAAAAGCAAAGTAGCACAGGATACAGGTATTAACACAAGTATGGAACAAATGATTATGAGTGGTATGGAGACAAAGTTAAGCAGCCTAAGAGATGAAATGAATAGTATAGAGGCAAAGTTGGACTATATGGTAATCGGTATAAAAGAAGAAATGAAATTGTAGTATGAACAATAACATAAGTAGTCTAAAAGAAAAAATGAGCAGGATGAAGAGACAGATAACCCAAAACATGATCAATATGGAGTAGAATTTAAAAGCAAACATAAACAATATTAAGACAGATATAAAAAAAGAGATGAAATATATAGAAACTAGGCTACCTACTAACATGGATTATCTGATAATAAACATAACTAGTATTCAAAGAGACAACTCTGAAATGAAACAAACACATAATAAACATAACTAGTATTCAAAGAGACAACTCTGAAATGAAACAAACACTTGGCAATCTGAGAAGTGAGATAGATAAGAAAGATTTGATATACCAATAATGATTTGAGGAGTTCAAGACTAGCAATGTTAGTCAGCTGAATATTAAATGTGAAATGAAACAAACACTTGGCAATCTGAGAAATGAGATAGATAAGAAAGATTTGATATACCAATAATGATTTGAGAAGTTCAAGACTAGCATTGTTAGTCAGCTGAATATTAAATGTGATGAAATGTACAGGATCTAGGTGCAAGCAGATCAGGAGAAGTTGCAAGTCAAGATCCAAAGGGAATACCAGGATGTATACTTGAGAATGGACTAACTCTCCACAGAATAGTGCATCAAATCAGAGTCACATGGCAAAAGACTAGAGATTATGGATTATCATCTCAAATGACATGAAGATAAGGTAGCCTTAGTAGAAACTGATATCATCATAGACAAAATGACTGTAGAGAAACTGATGAAAAATGCAACCAAAATATGTGATCAGATTAACAGTATGGAGAAGCTCTCAATCAGAAATTGGTGTTGATCAAGTCATAGCTGTGACAAAGGATACCAGCCATTGAAAGGCAACAAACTGAGATTGACTAATGATCCATAATAATAGAGAAGAGTGGAGTGGTACATGAAACCACCTGCAGATTACCCTCAAGGATCATCAGAGGATGAGTAATCACTGTGAGGGAGATGGAAGATTACCATCCTGATTTTAATTAAAAAATAATAATTCCAAATAGCTATCAGGCCAGTGCTGATAATCACATAATGATTCCATCAATAAATATCCTAGAGATGAGCAAGATGCATGGCCATCCTACCCAGATCAGCATGATCAATCAGTTTGTAAGTTTCAATGTATTTAAGCAATCTATCAATGAAGTCCCCATATGCTAGGAGTCTTAACCTGTATTTTTCAGTAAACCACAACTTGTCAGAAGATGAAGAAGTTATCATCACATATAGACACCTCCAAAGAGATGCATTGATGTGGAAGGCATTGTTATTCAAGGACCCATCCACCTTCAATAATTATCAAACATTGTTGGTTAAAAAATTTTGGAATAGGAACAGGCAAAAGACTCTGCTATACCAGCTATTCCAAGAAAAATACAGGTCAAATCTGCCCCTGAACACATGCTTTATTGATTTATTTGATAAGACAATTAGAATAGATGATGAAGTCTTGTAGATGACATTGTTTCCAAGATATTACCTATCAGACATTGACAATATTATATCTACCATCCCAGAGGCACTCATAGATAACAAACTCTTAGAATTCAACTTAATTGGAAGTGAGGGTGCACAAAAATTGTCATCAGTTATCAATGAATTTAACCCTATATTCTCAGAGACAACAAAGAATTAATACATGACCAATTATTTCAATCCAAATCATACCCTATTCCATACCAGGATCCAGAAGAAATATCCAAACAGATTAACAAAATGCTGGATTGGGGGATCGTTTCCAAATGCTCCTCACTTTACGTAACCCAGTTGTAACTGTAAAGAAGAAAGATGGGATTGATGAGATTTTGTTTGGATACAAGGCAACTAACCAAAATGACTCTCCCAGACAAAAACATTCCATAGTCCATACATAAATTATTTGTGAAATTTGAAAACAGGAAGGTATTTTTCACTTTGGATTGAACCTTTGACTATTGGCAGATTGAACTCTAATCCAGAAGATTTTCAATATACTGCCTTCTAATATGATGGTTTTATCTATCAGTTTAATAGGATGCCCCTTTGGATTGTGAAATAGTGATGCTGGTTTGATAAGTTAATAGGTAAAACCCTATCTCCTGAGGTTAAAAAGATCACAACTATTTATGTGGAAGATGTAATAATTGCATCTGCCACAGTTGCAAAACATCTTCAACACTTCACTTTATTTTATAAAGAGTGCTACAAAAAAGAGATAAAATCAACTTCAAGAGTAAGTTAGATTGTAACCAGGTATTCATCTTATGCCATATCATTAATTTAAATGGGGATAAGGCCTCATTCAGAGAAGTTCAATGCTATTCAAAACTTTCCTAAGCCCAACAAAAAGCAAATTAGATCATGTTAGGCCTATGCAATTTTTTACAATTGTTTTACCAGAAATTTTCTGACCACATGAAACCATTGCTAAAACTTACTAGGAATGAGGAGAAGTGGAACTGGACTGAGGAACAGAACAAGGCATTTGCATATATTAAAACAGGATTCTTAGAACAAACCATGTTAGCTTTACCTAATTTTAATAAACCATTCATTGTCCAAACAGACAGTAATGCTATCCAAAATCCAGGAGGATGCCCAGCCTAGAGTCCTCCATTTTATCAGCCAGTTGCTGAAGGATCCAGAAATAAATTACACAGTTGATGAGAAGGATGCACTAGCAATAGTGTGGGCTTTCCAAAGATTTTGACAAATGCTTCTCATATTGGAGATAGTGGTCACAGACCACAAAGGCCTCAAATTCCTGAATCACAGCTACCTGAACAATAGTCATGCAATCAGATGAATTCTGCTGTTACAGGAATTCTACTACACAATGTGATACTGTAAGGGATCCAATAATGTTGTAGCTGACATGCTTAGTCAAAACCAATCCAGCTCAGAACAGAATCACACATCAGTAATTACTGCCTACATTACAAATGTCAATATAATGACATAGTAATATAGAGAACAAATTTGGAAGGCTACTCCATTTTTAATTTAAGTACTCTGATTTAAATCCAATCATGGAAGTTTTAAAAAGAGAGAAAGTTTTGAATGCACCAAAGGATCCCTAATTCTTAAAAGCTAAAAAACAATATCATATTATATAGGGTAAATACAGATATAGATGAGTGGAGGATATTAGTATCTAAATTGCGTACTCCACTCATAAAGTATATCCACTGTTTGTAGAGACACTAAGGTACCCTTAAAACAGAATATATCTTGAAAAATTGATTCTACTGTTCAAGAATAGATAAGACAATTTGAGGTCACTTCAAGATTGTCTAGTGTGCCTACAAGCCAAACCAGTGAACCAAAATTACAATAACATGTTAAAATCCATCAACCTAACAGACCAAGCAAGATCCTAGTGATCAATTATTATGGGCCACTGCCCCCATTTAATAAACATAAATATCTATTGGTCACTTATGATCATGTTTCTAAGTATGTTTTTGCTTATCCATTAACTCAAACCAATACCAGACAACCCTCCAATTCATAATGATAAGAAAGCCCTAAACCATGTTAACAGGCCATGATATGCTTTTTTTAATCCAAAGAATGGAAAAAATGGGTGGAAAAACTCAAATAAAACATGTGCTCAATTTCATTAGGAATTCAAGTTAAACTTTTGTAAACAGGTGATGCAGGAACTTGGACACTTGTTCAGGGCTTATCTAGATAATGAGCATAAGGTGTGAGTAAAAAAATGGTGTGTAGTCAGTTATTTCAATTTAAGCATAAATGAATCTACTGGATTCACTCTCATTAGACTATATTTCAATCAACCTATATCAATATATATGTACTAAGTGTTAAGCCATGGTTAAACATGTTCAAAGTGACATGGAGGGCAATATACAAGAAGCATATCAGCAACTAATGGATAAGGCTGAACAAATGAACAAAAACAAGAAGAGGAGTATAAACTAAGGTAAGATAGAAGATAAAATCTTTAGCAAGATGCCCCATTTGAGTAAACCTTTGGAAAATAAATATCAAAAATTGGTATTACTCCTATGAAGGACCATTCACTATTGTGAAGCAATTAGGTCAAAATGCATTTTGGATAGATGTGGAGGGGAAAATTAAGGGTACATATATATGGTCAGTCAGAGTGATCACATAAATGGCATATTTGACTTATTCAAAAGTTAAAAGATAGGAAGAAGAAAAAAGGGGACAAAAAATAGGGTCATTGATTTGTGATGAGAGTATACCCAGGTATGTGAAAAAGCAATTACTGGGATACGTTAGAGGCAGCTCAGACTGAGGAGTTGATCCATACAGATTGATGGACACTCCAATATTTCATTTAGTCCTTAAAAACATCCAGTAACTATCAAAAGGGAGCAGGATAAATACTAACAAGTTCAACTATGTGTCAGTCTGCAATAGAGACACATTAGTGGTTGAGTTCAAACCATATAACCATCATAAAAAGGAGAGACACATATATAAATCTCACTTTACTGTAAGGTAGTTAATGAAATACAAAATTATGAAGAAAGACATGGTCAAGCAAATATCAGAGGATAAAATGAATAGGCTTTGTAACAGATAATCCAATGCTAAATCAATACACATATTAATTAAGTGTTAAAATTTTGATTATATCTTAAAATTTTAACTCTGGAAAGATGGGGAGTTGTAAGGATAGATAACAATCCTGTTGAAACCAGCCTTTTTTTATCCACCCAAGCTGATTTACAGTATAAGCTTAACTAACAGATAGTTGAATATGCACTATTGTTTTTTGTGTATATATAGTTATATATGCACTATTGTTTTTTGTATATATATATATATATATATATATATATATATATTCTGATTACGCACAGATAAATGCAAATAATTGATAAATAAAATACTCTGCATTAATATTAAATATTCTACTAGCTCGAATTATTAAAAATAATAATAAGGTTCAGTTTATAAAAATAAATAAATATTTATTAAATAATGAAACTTTGAAGTGAGATAAAAGTGGCAAGAAAGAATACACTGTGCCAATATCCCACAGGATAAATGGCATAAGAACACTATCACTCCTATTACTATCTCAAATAATAAATCTATAGCATTCTTACAACTTCAATAATAACTAATCATTAAGATTACACTAATAAATAAATCTTAATCTTTTTATCTACAATAATTTAGCTAAATAAAATCTCAGGTTCATAAAACTACTTTAAGTTAATCAAAATTACTGTAGTAATGCATGATAAGGGATTTAATATTATACTCAACCACACCTAACTACTAACAAATATAATAAATAATAATAATGTTCTTCATTGTATGATTTAACCTTACATATCTTTTTCTCCATTATAATTCTTATTCGCTATAATAATAATAAAGAAATATTATAACAAAATCTTTTATCTTTCATATGATTTTGCAATAAAAATGTGGTAGCATCTTATAATCTGAAAAATATATGTGTGGCAATGGGTATCATTATAATTCAATGTACTATTATAATAATTAACTTATGACCATAAAGATAATGTAAAATGTAATTTCTTAAAAAATAATCTTAAAAAAATATTATAATTCTTAAATAATACTTTATTTATTTCTGTGCAATTGTTATGTCTTGGTTCAAACCCTCTGTGTTTCAACATGTTGTGTGATGTGAGATAGAAAACAATCTTAACACACAAATTTTGACAAGTGTAACAAAATTTTATTACAACAAATAGAATAAACAATAATCTATTTACAGTATTTACAATTTGTACAGTAAGTCTTGCACCATTATACATCTATTAGTCATCGTAAACTAATAAGATAAAACATAAATTTGAAAGTCTTCATTCCGACTTTAAAAAATAATACCATTCTCTATTTCCATCTTTATTAAATTTATAATAAAGATAATTACTTTACATAAATTCTAAATAATTATCTCTTACTAAAAAAAAAATCGTTATAATATGCTTCCTTTAAGCATACATTGAAGCATAAATCGGAAAATACAAAATAACATTTTGAATCTGTATCTTATCACTAAATAATTTCTTATTTTGCAATGTTACTATTATTAAACATAAAATATTTAATGTTGGTTTATTAACAAAATACATGGACATCATTGCTAATTATATTATTATATTTAATATCTCTTGCTTAATATTATTTTTATATGGAATAGTTGCAATTATTGATGTACTTCTTAATTATTAAAATAATTACAAAATATACCTATGCTTATCTTGTAATGTTTCATTTTACTACATTATACATTTTGAAAAGTATGCAATACTTATATTGTTTTAAAATGTCTGAAGTTATTTAAAATTCCAGAGCAACTTCACTTCATTTACATTCATTTATGATATTTATTTTGTTTCCAAAAAAATATAGAACATATTCTATGATTCTTTATCATTTAATTTCACTTGACTTATTAATTCCATTTTGCATTAATTCTATGCATCCTTATAAGTAAACAAATCTATCTAATACATTAAATAACAATTCTCAAATTGTAGATTATTTATCATTTTCTTTTAAAATATGATACTGTGCAGTGTAATGCTTTTGAAAATAGTAATAGGGAATAGATGTGTAGGCATAGGGAAGAAACTAGAGTTTCACTCAATAGTACATATTAGATGGACATCATGGCACAGTAGAGGCATGGCCTATTTTGTCTAATGACCTCAACTACCAACAATGATATCAAAGCTATTACTTCAGCTTTCTAGAATATCAATATTTAATATGAAATAAACACTGCCTACAACTAAAATATACCAAGTTACAGGGCTTTGTTAACTGTACCTGTATACTTAATAATATTTTACAATTTTATTCCTGTTCCCATAATAAATCCTACATTAATAATATCTCATTGGTTTCATGTTTTTACTACCAAGTCACTATCTTATAAAATTTTCTTTTAGTTTTTATCAAATCCACACTGACAATAATACTAACTAACATAGTCAAGACAACAAATAAAATTCAGTTGTAATTATAACAATCTCAACCAATCAACAAGAAAAAGGTTACTTTACTTTTCTATCCATATTCTTGGACAAAATGATTATTATTCATACTTCAAACATCCAAAAATATTAAAATCCTTATAAAAGAATCATATAATTATTCATCATATTATATTGTACTAGTAATATGAAATCAAATTTTACATATCCTTAGAATAAATGAATTCTAATCTTATAAGTTTAATGTGTGTATAAATGCATTCACATAACCCAATATTCATATTTCAACATTATATAATTCATTAATAATCTGCAAAACAAAATACATCATAAAATATTAACATCTACAACTATTACCTAAGTGATATCAACTGACCAATCACTTCTGGTGTCTTCTTGTCCACAAATCAAAATAAACATTGCACAATATAATACATTTATACTGTCATACATAACAATATTAACTTGTTTAAAATTACTTAAAATATTTATTATAAGATTATATTATTAGTGAATAAATTAATATTTATGTACCTATTCTACTAATTAAATAATGTGATAATTAAAACTAAGGTTAATATAAAAAAATCAAGACATTAATTACTTATACTTCTGTGTTAAATAGCCCTTTACATGAATAAAATAAAATGTTTTTATTTTCCTAGAAGTTTTTTTTTTTAAAAAAAAAATTTCTCTTGAGGACCAATTAAAATCCCCAACCTTTGTTGCTAGGTTTTTTTTCATTCTCATGCTTGATGACGAAACTAGAATTCTTTCTGCCCCACAAATGTTGAAATAAATGACAAACTGATGCATGCAAAGAATCCTTCCAACATGAATGAAGTTTTTAAGATAAATGATAAAAATTAAGAAAGTAGACGTCTAAAAAAAAAATCTAAATTTATTAGCAAAAATAATCATTGATCTGTACTGAAAAAGTTTGTAAAATAATAGTTCATTGTTTCTATTATTCAGAACAATGATTATTAAAATAATAATAAAACTATAATATTGGAAAATAATAATTCGAAGCTTCTCTCCCTTAGAATCCTGTGGCAGCCTGCATTGTGCTAGACATGGCTATGAATTTATTTGGATATTTGGATATGGTTTTTATACACTTTTTTTTAAATATTTCCATGAATATAATAATTTTTTGTTGCTCATAATTTTATCATATCTAAGGTTTATTTGTCAGGATAATTTATCATTTCTTATCCAAGTATATTTATTTTCATTATTAATTCCAATTATTCGTTTTTCCAAATTTATTATAATAATGTGTATAGTCTTTAAGACTTATTACATACATTTTAGTAATGGTCTCCATTTAGCCATTAGTTTATGATAGTTTTTTAAAATTATTTAACAATGTTCTCTTCAAAAAGTAAACATTTATGCATTTTATCTTAATATAATTTTACTTTCCTTTTATTGAAAAATTTATTAAAAGTTTTGTCATATTATTTTCTCAGTTTCTAATAGGACTATCTTTCCACAAGAAAATGCATTACTAATTTAATTTCCTAGTAACTTTCCTGTTAAACTCTCTGCATAATGTTCAATATACATCCTTACTTAATAAAAGAGTTCTCCTTGATAAAACTATCAATACCATATTAATAATTATAAATTTTACTTTTAAAATCCTTTTAAATAGGTAAGTATTACTCGTTGGTATTTCCATATCTTAATGTGAAATTGAATTAAACTTTGACAAAAATTCTGGTAAGGGAATTTAGCTTTTAACAATGCATCCTTTAGATAAAGCTTATCATAATTTATTTATAATACACTCTCTTTAAATACTTAAAATTGGTATCCTTATCAGTTGCAAAATAATTATAAGAGAGCTATTAATACACTAAATTTATTAATAAAACCTAAAATTTTAAAAGCATGAAGTTTTAGAAATTTATCCTACTATACACACACCCACTCAACTAGCTGTGCACCAGTATTTATACCCTAAAAATTACATCATTTTATTGGTGGATTACACTTTTCACCTGACACTTAATTTGTATATTACTTCAGTATCACACAATTAAATTTAAAAAATAAAATATGACTCATTTTTATTTAAAAATATTACTTAAAATATTAATTTTAAATCTTTATTAAAAATGACTAAACATTTTAAAATGACTTTTAGAAAACAATATTTGTCAATTTATTCCACCCTTTATTTTTAATTCATCTATTTTCTTTAAAATAAAATATTTAATTTTTATTAACTACATCCATTTTATAAACTATTTAAACATTTTATAATGACTGATTTAATATTTGCTCTTGCAATAGATAAATAAATATATTCAATTCTATAATGTAATTTTTAAAATAACTTTGAAACCTTGTTAACACAAACACTAGTAAGCACGTGTATAACTGTACTCAGATCACATGACTTACAACTGAGAAAGATGGTATCAAACTTCTGTCAGAAAAATATTAAATGTTAATTGCAACAATTATTATATCAAATAAATAATATAATAATAAAATTTGGAATAATAATTTTGAAAACATAGAATTAATTATAAATTTTCTTACCACAAAGCTTACTTTTAAAACATATAATATTAAATATAATTATTAGATATCATTTATACTTTAAAATATAGTATTTATTTAATTACAAGTTTTAGCTATTAAAATTCAACTTTTAAAACATATTTTAAACATTTATTGCTGCATTATTTATTATGGCCAGCTTTTCCAACCATATGCAATCAATACATTTAGCTTTATTTAACTGTTTTAATGTTATTTATTATAATTTTAGGCATTACATATTTTTATTTGGCTTTAAATTGAACTTTTAAAAGATTATCAATATAATATAATTATTGTACAAAGAGAACATATCTTAATTTTAAAATTTTTCAGTAAATTGCTATGATGAATTAATTCTGACCTAAAAAAAGGCACATTATATATATATATATGACTAATATTTGCTTTATTATGCAATAAATTAAACAAATTACAGTGAACTAATTTTCCTTGTTTAATGAGAAATAAAAAAACCCAGTTAAAAAAATCTTTCATATATATATATATATATATATATATATATATATATGAAAGATATTTTTAATATATATATATATATATATATATATATATATATATATATACTAACAATGAGTTATTTATAAATGTGTTATACATCATGAATAAAGATTTAGACTTAGTAAACATAGTGATGACCTAATATCGATCCAATCACTAGGCAACCAAGTATGGAAGATAAAAGTAGAATTCTATTAAGTAATTTTATTTTAACTACAATCAATATAATCCATACAACAATAGACCGCTATAGCCTTAGAAAAGAAAATGAAAATGCTAGTATACTAAACACCAGAAACTAAGCAGAGTGTAAAAGCAAACCCAATTTATTTCCATTGTCTTTTGTTATTTTTCAGATGATAGAAGAACTGTACATAGCCAACTTTTAAAGATCGAATATTTGAATCCAAGAAAAGATGGATGACTTGTTGAAAAATTTCAAATTATTTGTATAATCTTCATAGGTCAAACTTATAAGAAATTATAACCAACATTTAAACAGATAAAAGTTTGATACATTTGTATGGTTTGACAACTGAACTGATTTTAAATTGAAATTTAAAAATAAAAATGGCACTATTATTCGAACATGAAGAAAATAAAAATAAAACATCACTAGCATATATATATATATATATATATATATATGCTAGTGATGTTTTATATATATATATATATATATATATATATAAAAATGATGAAGTAATTTTTTTCTTATATAAGCCATTAAATGCCAAATAGTAAATTAAGAAAAAGTAAATTTATTATGAACTGTTATCCAATGTATTCTGGCTAAATTAATATTTCTATAGGCTGGATTGCTACAGTCCTATAGAAGTGTGATAATTTAATCTACTTGCCTACATAATCCTTAAAGAAACATCAAATGTCTACAATAAGTATCTAAATGGATCCAGAAGGGAAGCAACTGCAGAAAATGGAAACAACATCATTTCAAGTGCATTGCTGAGAAATTCTAGCAGGTGATGAATGACCTATCAAGGAAAGATGAACTGAAGAGAGATAGACTGTATCCATAAGAGACATTATTGCCAAACTCATAGACATTAACCAAGATGAATTGAGGAATGTTTTGATTGATATATATATATAAATTTAGAAAATTTACATCTGAAAATAATCTTGTGTGTATAAAAAAGGATAAAGGCTTATGGATGTGCTTGTTACTAAAATCGGATTACGAAAATAAAGTTATTACTCAAATGAGTATTTTTAATTTTATAAAGGTTAATAAGGTAAATATTGAAAGTTTATGTGTTCAATTTGTTAATAACATTTTTAAAAAGCCAAAAATAATGTAATTGATAATAGTACTTATTATAAGATTTATCCCTCAGCTGCAGTATGTCCTAGAATATTTTCAAATATAAAATTGCATAAAGAAAAATAACCATTACAATTAATGATTGATTTTGGGGGTGCATTTCATTATGAAACATGTAAATTAATTGAGAAAATGTTGCAGGAAATTCTTGTTTTTGGTATGTATACAATACATTCATCATTTGATTTTGTTGGTAAAATTAATAATATTGTTATTGATAATTATGATGTAATTTGTACCTTTGACTTCAGTGAAATGTATGGATCAAGAATGACTTCTATTGAAATAATTAATAATGCATTAAAGTTAAAAAATGTTAACATTAAAATAATAAAATTTATTGTTGAAACATTAAACTTTATTGATTAAAACATTTATGCAATTTTTAAGCATGAATTTTATAAAATAAATAATGGGTGGCCCATGGGTCTTCCTACAGTTGCCCAAATATGTAATTTTGTTATATCTGCATATGAAGAAAATATTTTAAAAAAAGAAAATTATCAGAGAGATATTATTTTATACAATTGATATGTTGATGATGTTTTTGTTTGTGGAAAGCCAAATGCTATTAATGATTTGTTTAATGAATTAAATAATATAAAGGGCTTAATGTAGATTAAAACAGATGAAAATTCAATGAGTGTTCAATTTTTAGATCTCAAGATGACTAGAAACAATGATAAACTGGATTACTATATGACTCTTAAACCAATAGCAAAAAGAGGATATATCCCATATGAATCAAAAGTACCAATGTCACATAAAATGGCAGATTTGAAATCCTTTTTATTTAGAAATGATAACCTTTGTAAATATGCATCAGATAAAACTAAAAATATTGAAATTTATTATAATGAATTGTTAAATGTTGGATACAATTATCATTGTGTTTATAATACTGTTAAAAATTTTACTTCTAAATATAAAAATATTAATAATAATGTTAATTCTTCTGATAAAAAGCTGTGGATATCAATACCATATATTTCAAATCAACAGGCAAGTTTCATTAAGAAAGTTTATAAAGGAATATGTGATATTGCATTTTATGCACCACCTATATTAAATAATTAATAAACAATTAAAAAGATAAAACTTTATTGATAAATAAAATTGTATCATTTACAAATGGACATATAGGTGTGGCAGTGGATATATAGGTGAATCAAGGTGCACATTGGAAAAAAAAGAGCACTTATTATTATTTAAAGGATTCAAAACACAAAAGAAAATTTTAAAAATAATACTTTATCAGCTTCTGTCTTTTATGACCATAATAAATCATGTATATATGGTTTCGATTTTAATTATAACAACATAAAAATATTGGAAACTGAAAGAAATAATAATAAAAGGAATATTAAAGAGGTGATGTTAATATATAAATATAAGCAAGATTTAATTAATAGACAAGCAGCAAATGTTAAAATCACAGAATTATGGGAAAGTTGACATCATGGAGTTATGGGAAAGCTGACATTTTAAAAGTGATAGTTGATAAAGCTACAAGTTAGTTGAAAGCACTTCTAAATGATGGTTATACATATAGTTTTTATAAACTTTTAAGTACTGTATTTTCAAATATTTATTTATAAATTTACGTATATTATTTTGAAGAAATACGGACATTTATTTGTAATATTATATATATATGTTTGTAAAAATTCTGGTTTTATTTTATTTCCATATTTGGTAGCTTAAATGTGACTATAACTTGGAAGATTCCATTATGATTGAAAGCCATAAAGTGAAGTGAGGGAATTTATTAAGTTACAAAATATTTTTTATGTTAAATAAAGTTTAAATGAGCTTCCCCTTTATAGTGACTTCATTTGATCATCATCATTATGATATGAAATGAGATAAGATTTTTTGGTACTATTCTATATTGAGCACATACACTACTACAGAACAGAGTTTGTGTTTTTTTTATTGTTAACAATTGTTTACCTTTATTTTTTCAATATAAATAACCAATCTTCTGGTGTGGGTGCTTTTTTCTATGAACTTTAGGAAATTTTACATAGGTAGGGGAGTCCCCAAAGAAAATTAATCATCAATAAAATGAATTGGATGATGAGGCTATCATGGAGATACTTGTACAATATTATAAATTAATTAGTCAGCTTTGTGGTCAATTTAACCAAAGATTTTTTTTATTTTGCTTTGTAAATAATTAGTGTCATGCTATATACTTCTATCATACAAGGATTGGAATAGTAAAAACATTTAAATGCTGATATAGTAGAAATACATTCTTGATACATATAATTATAGTATTTTGTCATGTTTAAAATGTTTTGAAGTTTTGTTTTGTTATAAATAAATGCTAAATTGATTTTCATTAAATTGGTCTCTAGTTTATTAAAATTATTTATACATTCATCCATCATTTTATAACTGGATATATACCCACACATACATTTCATTCTTATATAATAATGCAGTAATATTATTTAATGGATTGTTAAATCAATTGGAACCTATATAGAGATGCAATAGTTTCTATCTAGTGTAAATTCATCCCTGAAAAGAGTTGAAGCCATATTTATCCCTGAGTTTGAATTACTGAGGCATAATGGAATCCAAAAGAGGGGTGAATTATGGATGAATAAGCCCAAATTGCATCTAAATTTAATGTGTAAATTTGGGGCCAGCCCATTGTATATAGATATGATCATAGGTTGTACTTCTTTGCATCATTCATAGCATCCTATGAAAAGACTCTAGGTCTGGCCATAGTGAGATGAGTTTTTATTCCTCTAGTGGAAAAACCAGAGTGTTACATCACCTATCTAAGTCTTTAAAAAATTAACAGAAGAGTAATTCAAAAATTTTAAACCATTCAATCCAGTATGGAGGTTTTTATGTTAGGGAAACAAGATGAGACTAAAAATGAAGTATATAGATGAATGAAGTAATAGATATTATTGATATCATTAAAAGAATTAGAGAACTAAGCTAGAGCTGGGCTGAACAAATTTCTAGAAGAAATGATAACAATTAGACAGTATAAGTATTAAACTTTGTCTTAATACATTGAAAAAGAGCTATATAGAGACTTTATATGGATAGATAACATTAAAATGATTATTTGTATGTTGTGGAGAAAAAAGCTAGTGATTGGAGAAACTAGAATAATTTTGGAGAAACCATTTTGCAGTGTATTGACAATGGATGAATATAGTGATGATGATTATAATTTAAAACAATTATTATGTGACTAAAAATAGATTTAAAAAATGGGTTTTAAATGATATAAGGAATATGTCTTTTGACAATTAGCTGTTGGTAATAAGGATTTAGCTATAATAACCATTATAATAGTAGTTATATAAAAAAATAAATGGTTTGAAAACTTACTTTAAACTAAATATGAATGTTTTAAGCTTATTAGTTTGCTGATTAATTAATATTTACTTTTTAATAAAGAGTTTTTTTTTAGAAAGCAAAAATTAACTTAAAATCTTAAATTTTTATTAAAAATTAATATCAATATTGCATTAAAACTCCTCAATTTTTTAATTTATAAAGAAATATTAGGTAATATTGTAAGGAATTTTGAAAACATTATTAATAGTATTTGTAAGTTAATTTTCTCAAAAGATTATATAATGTTTAAGCATTCTATTGAAGACAAAATTTTCCACACTTGTGACATTTTTATATGAGAATGCTCCATTGCAATAGATACTATTCTTATAGAAATCTTCAACAAATTTTGTTTTTAATTTTGTTTTTAATCAGTTTTGTAAGTCTTCTAAAATCATAGAATACTTATGTCATGAAAACAATGTAATTCTTGCAAAATAAAAAGGTAGGATTTACACTAAAAAAAGTAGGAAGATTTATTCACTATGTCATTAAAACAAATATTGATTTTATACAGCAATAAAATGCAATTAAAATTAGTAAATATATATATATTTATCTATTTTTTTTTTGTTTTTGTAAAATCTTTTCTATTATATGTAATACTTCCGGGATAAAAAATAAAACTTTTAAAGAAAATGTATATGATAGCAAAAAAATACAAATTTTATCAATTTATAATTTAAACTATTTATCTGAAAATTCCTCCTAACTATTTTGAATGGCACCCAATGAATGTAATGCTAATTATTCCTCCATATTTGAACAGTTTATTTTTACAATTAAACATTTTATTTAATAAATGTGTTGATGATCTTAACAATATTTATTACAAATTTAACTTTGAAGTGATATATATTTTAAAATTTAATATTTGACATTTCAAAAATATATCAATAAATTTTTAAACGGAGTTGTTATCTACAACAATGAAAATTGATGTCATTAAATAAATTTTTGTTCAAAAAGTTACTAGAACAAAATATTAGATAATCATTAGACAAATTTTCTTATTCAAAATGTTAGTAGAACAAAATATTAAATATTTTAATTCTATGTTATTAAAACTAAGTAATATTTACTAAGGCAATAAACCTTAAGAGTGTGCCCTTGAAAATGCAAAAGTAGGGAGGTCTACATGTCTTAACCACAAGCTTATGCTTTGGAAGAAAATAGGATAAATATAGAGTTAGGTATCATAAAAAAATATATACTAAAACTAAAATTACTATTTATTGTAATTAAAATTTTTAAAATAATTACAGTAAAAAATTGCTTTGTCTATGTTTTAATGAACTTTTTAAGTATTGTCTATTTAAATATAAATGTTTTCAAGGACATTCTTTTATTAATGACATAGGTTTTGGTTTAAAAATAAATCTTTTACAAAAATATTGCATCATAATATTAATTTGTAATCAAATTACTAAAAATTCGAATATTTCTATACATGCAGTTATTTTTCCTGAGACCAAAACACTTGCCGAATTAGAAATTCTCATTTTATTGACTTATAGGACATTTCCCTCATGCATTTATCATATTAATTGGATACCATGTAATAGGTCCATATGCTGCCATCTTCAGATTTTTTTTCAACTAATGCATGAATATTATTACTACCAGAAAAAGAGAAGCTGCAAATCATCACAAACCATAATATAAGTTTATAGATAGTCTTAAAGCAATGTAGATATAATAAGGATTGCAATGTCATCATAACAGCTAAAATGTTAAAATCTATGTGAAGTTGCTGTGGGGCATGCTCAGACCATCAAACTAAAGTTTGAACATGCATGTAGTAATAAAATATTCTACAAATAAATTGAAAAATTATATACATTAGATAAAATACAACTTACTTATTAATTTTATTTGATATTCTCAAATCAATGAAAAGTGCTAATTTTCTCTTATTGATTCAGAAATGCTAATCATCATGAATGTAAAATAATTTGAAACAAATTGTTTTATTTATTATGTAATTAAAATACAATAATATTAACTAAAATATTATTTATTTACCTAATTTCTATTTAAATTCTTACAATAATAAAATCATCAATTTTTCTATATGTTTTTCTTTATAAATGTAAATAACCTCACCAAAATGATTTATTTAAGGCTTGCACATTTTCTTATTAATATTAAGTTTTAATTACTTAAAATTTATTCTAATTTAAAGAAATGTTATGCATTACTTATAAAATATAACTATTAGCAGAAAATTTCACTTTTACTCATTAGATAATTATAAAAAAGTAAGTGCACTAGAAATACAGCAATATTCATCAAAAAATAAATTTAATTATTTATTGTTAAATTTAATTTTTTTTTGTATATATTTCGTTTTAATTTAATAAACTGTGCTTCAATGGAATATCAATTTTATCCAACATGAGTGATTTTAAGAGTTACCACAAAATGTCTTTATTTACATACAATTTAGTGCTTTTACTAATAAGAAATTTATTAAAATGTTAATTTATTAGTCCTTGTATGATATCTGCACTTTGCTTTTATTTATATTGCAATACATAAATTTAATAGCCAGAATACATTTGATAATTTGTTAATAATAATTTTAGTTATAAAAGCCTTTGAATAATTTTCAAAGTTTAAAATCATTTAACAGTGTAAATGTTTAAATCTAGCAAGCATGTCTAAATTCCAGAACCTATTATTAATTGAAGAAAGAAATAACATACACTATACTAAATCTCTATCAAGAAGAAAATACTCTTTATTTTTATACAACATAGGCTTTTTGACAATATAATAACTCAAAAATAAGTTCATATTTTATTTGTTTATATGTATATTACTATTATTTTAAATAATGAAATAGTTATCTCTTAATAAGTATATAATGTTTATATTTATTTTCAAATATATTTGCTATTTAGTAGTAAATTAATCGTTACAAAATGTCTTGTCATCAAACAACAAATATTTTCATTATTTGATCTTATGCTTTAATGAAAATTATCTTAAACATGCACGTATGAGAGATAATATGGTTTATTTTGTTAAATATACTTTTTAACATGGAAGTTTAAATGAAAATCATTTTTATTATTCTTTTTGTTATTTTTATTTATTTTTCATTTGCAAAATTGTCATTTTATTTTTTAGATAACTTTTGTTTGTTGAATTTGTGCTTTTAATGACATGTATAAAAATCTAAATATTTAATGGAAAATAAGTTGTGTAATTAAAAATACAACTTTAAAAAGTAGACAACATGAATTACAAAATATTCAAAAAAAGTATTTAAAAGTTTAATTATCATTTTTTTTTTAATTTCAAACTTTGTTTTCTAATGATCATCTAATGTTTATTGTATATTCTGAATATAGTGTAATGGATTAATTTTTTTACATAGAAAACTATTATAATTATTTATTTTTATAAAAAGCTATCAATTTCCAAAGTGTTTTGGAGAGAAAATATTCTCATTGTCCAGATTAATCCATATTTGATACTAAATTATACTGATATGATAATAGATCCTTCACTATCATTGAGCTAAACCATACAGGATATTTTATAACTTTCATTTTCTTGATAAGAAAATAATATTATTTATTATGTGATTTTTATTGGTATTCTATGAATTTATCATATCATTTACCCCTTTTTTTAAGCATTTTATCAATATTTTTCTTTATGTCAAACTAGCAGTTTTGACTGTCCTGCAGTCATCATCAGAGCTACAATATTCAAATATATAATTATACAATTAATACACTTATCCACATATTGATGTACATTATTAAATACACAATATAAGCAAAAATAAATATACATTTTAATATAACCATTATAAATAATCATTTCTCATTTTATTACTTTACTCTTTAAATAATTCTATCAATATTTATTTTATATCAATTTATTTTATATCACTTTATTTTATTTTTTAAAAATATTATTTATTATAATAATTATAAACATTAACATTTATTCTACTATTTATATTATTTATTATAATAATTATAAACGTTAACATTTATTCTATTATGTAATATATATATATATATATATATATATATATTGTACCGGGTTTGAAAATGCATTCTCGAAACACCAGCCTCTTAGGCAGAGAAGAACATACTTGGAGAATATGTATGTCCAAACAATAGCTATAAAATATATATAACTAGCATTACATTTTCAGGACATAACTTCTTCTCGGCTGTTGAGTTCAACACCACGTTCAAAGCACTTTTTTTATTTGTGTATAGACACGGGCACCAGCTATCTATTTGAGAATGAATAAATAACGCACTTTGAGCAATGGTCACTAACTCAATGCCTAAATATCCATGGCTAGCTCAGTGTTTGTAATCACTAATAGATTATACATAATTAGTGGTTAAAAGAATTGATAAAATAATTGTAAAAGGAATTTATAAAAAAGATTGATAAAAAGAATTGATGACAAATAGAGTTTAATTTTAAAGACAATTTATTAACTAACATTAATTTACTAAATTTAAACATTTTTATAATTTAATATAATACACACATTTTAAATTAACATTTCTAAACTAGTTTAAATATTCTTGTAGATTTTAATAATAGAACACTGGTATTTATCTAATTTAACTAATAACACTGATATAATGATCACGCACATATTAACTCATATAGCATTCACAAATATAGTAATAAAGCATTAATAGCATTTGAAACTTAAACACACATATCAATAGTTCATTTTATGTATGATATAGAGTTTATATAATTAGACTCTTGGAGGATTCACATGAATTAATGCAATGCAATGGCTATTACAGTATAAATGAAATAAGCAAATGTTTTACCTAGGATTATGAATGTAGTCATAGAATTTTGTTCTCTTTGGTGGCTGCTTTTGGTGAGAATATTTCCATTATGAATGCTTCCAGCCAGCTGGGATGTTTCCTTGATGAGTTTCATTATTCTTCATGATCATTATTATTGAAGACAATTAGATATTAACAGAGATTTTGAAGTTGTTAAGCTGACATTATTTCATGGGCAGATCTTGCTGTTTTCATCGGACATCTGACTGTGGAGAGGCATGTATTTCCCAAACTGCTCCACATCGCATTTTGTTTCTAGATACAATTAACTTAACTGATTGAAATTAACTGACTCAATTGATTTGTGAACTAAACTGCTTTCTGAACTATTGTCTCAACTGGTTGTCTGATAAAATATTCAGTATTTATACCGATAAAGTGTTTTCTTTTCAATATCGTCCAGCAAATATCTGTTGTCGAAATTCTTTAGTAATTAATCCTTTGACAATGTGTTTTTGAAGATTGTTTAATTAATAATAGCCATGCAAAAATGTGTTTTTTTATATTAATAATTAATTAATAGCCATTGCCGTGTTTTTAATGATAATCTTCTTTAACTTTCATTTATTTATAATAACATTTATTATGCATACATTTATTCTATTATTGACAATCGCACATATATACGCACATATATTACTAGTTTTAAGATTACTTTTTCTTTAATTCAAATGAAAAGATATTATTTTTTAAACTTTAAATTATTTATATTTTATGAATACTAATAAGAAAACTCTTTATTTCCTTTTTATAAAACTTTTAGTTTAATTTTTCTAATGAAACACCCCTCTCCCCTTCTGATTAATTAATTGTAGCTTTTTATTTCAAAAACTAAAGATGGAAAACTATTTGATTCATATCTTTTTCGAAAACAAACTGTAATAAACTCTTAAACTTTTAATTTTACTTTTGACAGCAAACTGATTTTGTTTACTTAGCGAAACCTTTTAGACTTTTATAACTTATTTATTATTTAATAATTTTTTAGGCAAAATCATTATGTGCCAATTTCAATATTGGTACATTACACCGCCCTCCCTTTGAGAGTAAAATGCGTCTATTTTTGACAATTTTATCCCTGACAACTTTAATTCTTAATTTTATTTTATTGACATGTTATTTATTTATTCAATTTGATCACTTTAATTAAACCTTTTATTTTATTCATTTATTTAATCCTATAATTGTTACAGTTAAATCATTCATTTGATCTACTTATCTAACTTAGACTTTATTGATTTTTTTTAACTGTTTATTTACAAGCATTTCTTTTTACTTAATATGTGCATGGGGGAAAAAAATCTTTTATTCTTCTTAATTAATATGTGCATGGGGAAAAAAAATTTTTATTCAATGAAGCCTCCTTGTCATTATTATTATTCCTAAACATTTCATTTAGTATTATTACTGCTTGTCCGGTGGCTGTTTTTCTCTTTTCACTAACCTCAATGACCGGGCATTATATGTTCCCTTTTCCTCTATTTCCTGTGCTATCACAAACATGTTATTACCGTATTGCTGCTTGATGATATAGGGGCCATTGTATATTGGCTGGAATTTTTTGTATATATGTTTTTCAGGATGACTCACCGGATGAACTCTCACCATGACCTCCTCTCCCCTCCTGAATATGGCCTTAGGTCTTCCCTGCCTCTTCTGCCATTACATGCCTATTTTTCTTAACCAGTTAAGTGCTTGCTAAGCATCCCTTCTCTGGTTGATTGGATTTATCCCCACTGGAAATTTAGTCTCAAACAGATACGGAATATTTCTTCCAAAATGTAGCCGAACAGGTGTAGACTCATTTCTTGACCAGTTTATCATGTTGATTATTCGTTATGTTTCTTTCACCCATTTGCGATGATCATCCTGTATATAAACCCGAAATAAATGCCCCAACTCCCTCATAACTCGTTCCCATGGATTAGACTGAGGGCTATGAATCGACATAAGTATATGTCTTATCCCACACCTGCCCATCCATTTCTTTCATTTGCTAGATATAAAGGGTGTTCCACGGTCCGACAGAATTTTGTCTGGAATTCCTACAGTTTTAAAGTATTGTTGTTTTAATACTCCAATAGTTTGTCTTGCGTTAGCTTGAGCTACTGGATATGCCACTACCAGCTTCGGAAACACGTTATATGTTACCATGAGATACTTCATTTTATTGAATGGAGGTAGAGGTCCATAGAAGTCTATTGCTAGTAAGCTGTTTGAGTGTTGGGCACCCAACTCCTGATGTGTTAGCAGGCTTGGGTGCTGAACATACGGTGCATCTACCAATCACATCTGCAATATTGGCATTCATTCCTGGCCAGTAAAACCAATGACTCAGCCATACTTCCACTTTATTTGCCCCATAATGTCCGTAAGTGTTATGCGCATATTTAATTATTTGCTTTCTCATGGTGACTGGAAGAATAATGCACGGTCCCTCCACAGTGGATTATTGGCTATTTTTGTTACAGGCTGATTGTGTAAATACTCCATTATTTATCTGCAATCATTATTTTCCTCTTGCTGCTTCTTTAATCTATGCAAATTGTCTTCTATCCCATTTCTTTTATATATTTTGGCAGCAGCTATATATGCTCTGTCGCAACTCAAGTGTTGTTCTTGAGCTACCAGTTCAAGAAGCTGTGATTAATAAATTCGAGGCTCTTATGGTCAGTGATTATTACCACTTCAGAGCCTACTAAATACTGCCTGAATTTCTTGAATGCCCACACAATAGCCAGGGCTTCCTTCTCAGTTACACTGTAGTTCACTTCCGGTCCCTTTAGTAAATGTCTAATGAAATAAAGAACTCTGTTCTGTCCCTTTTCCTGTATCTGAAATAGTGTAGCCCCCAATCCAAACCTGCTGCTGTCCATTTGTACAAAAAATGGTTTGTCGAAATCGGGATATGACAGCATAACTTTATTTAAAAAACCCACCTTCATGCTCTGAAAACTACACTCATACTGATTCCACACCCACAATTTCCCTTTTCTTAATAACTGCAGTAATGGCTCCATGTCAGGTGAAAAATTTCTATAAAATCAATTATAGAAACTACAGAGTCCGAGAAAAGATGTAATATGTTTTTTATTCTGGGGTGTGGAAAATTCCTGTATTGCTCGGATTTTTTCAGGATTAGGTATATCCCTCTTTCTGTAATTATATGACCTAAAAACTTGACCTTGTCAGTCATTATCTTACTCTTATTTAAAATTAATTTGAATCCCCTTTCTCTCACACTCCCCCAGCAACATTTCTAAATGCGCAAAGTGCTCATCTATACTTTCCGATGCCACCACTATGTCGTCCACATATATTATAACTAAATTCTTAATATCATCTGACAATACTTGATCCAGACATTGTATAAGTCTTGCCCCATTATTTTTTAACCTGAAGGGAATCCAGTTAAAATTATATGCACATCCATTATATTTAAATGCCGTATATTTCCGATCCACTGGATGAAGTTTGATTTGCCAGTAGCTGACAGTTAAGTCGAACGTCATAAATATTTTCTTATTTTGAAATTTCAATAACAATTCTCTCATAGGAGGTGGAGCATTAGTATCAGCTATTGTTATCTTATTTAACTGCCATGCGTCCAAGCATAGCCAAATTGATCGATCTTTTTTTTACAATTACGATGGGGTTATTGAAAGGAGACGAACATTTAGATATAATCCCTCATTTAAACATTTTGTCTATTTGTTCTTCTACTTCATGTTTATATTGATGAGGTATGGGATCTGCATGGGCTTGATATGGTTGGTCTTTCATAAGCCTTATCCTGTGTTCATACCCTTCGATTACCCCAGGAACCTCAGAAAATATGCTTTCATATCTATTGAATAGTTTCTTCAGTTGGCCTATTTGAATGTCATTTATGCATCTTGACTCATCCACCTTTTCCCCTATCTCTATTTCCATTACTGCACTTTGTGCATCACTCTGTTTATTTATCTTATCCTTTTGGTGTTTTGTAAATGGAATTATTACGTTGTTTATTTCTGCCCGACTTCATTTATAATTCCATACACAACCTGTTTTGTACATAAAATCTGAGCCTAATATAACCTTGTGAATCAGTCCCTCCAAAATCAACAGCACGTGCATATATTCTCCCTCTGCCATGTGTAATTTTACCCATGCCTGTTTGGATGCCAACTTCGCCTTCTTACCATTAGCCAACAAAACATATACTGTTTTTAAAGGCAATATTTTATTTTCTGGGTCAGTGTCACTTATTTTATTAAACATTTCTTGTGACATTACTGATACCTGACTCCCTGAATCAAACAATGCACTAGTTGCAATCCCCCTACCTTTATCTCTATCTTTGGACAGCTCTGAGGTGCCATTATAGGGAATGCTCTCTTCTCCACTACATATCAGATTCACTACTTGCGTACAATCAACTTCTGCATTTTCATCCTCATCCTGACCATCCACCACCTGCCTATTGTTGTCCAATGCCATTAGTATTACAGCCATTTGCTCTACTGTTTGCTTGCCAATTATTATTTGTTCCACTTTCTCAGGTAAACCACACCTAACTATACACATAATATGCTGCTCTGATAATTTGTATGCTGTGATTGATCCTCAATTTCGCTACTTTTCTACAAAAAAATGTAATAAATAACTCCCCCATCTGCCACTTGTCCTGCTCTATTTGAAACTTAACCTTTTCCTGTAGCACCTCCCCCCCAATAGTTTGCCAACAATGAAAACTTGTATTCACCGAATGTCGCCGGTTTTACACGTAATGAATTCCACCAGAGCCGAGCTTCTCCCTGTATGTGACTGCAAGCTAAGGCAATTCTTGCTCCCTCGCTTAAACTATTCAAGGTGCAATAATGTTCTAAGCTCTCTAAGTGATCACTCAGATTCTCCCCTCTATTCCCTGAGAATGCTTTTATTTTTAGCAGCTGATTTACTGCCTCCATTTTATGCATGTGCACCCATGTTTTCCCATTCTCATATTCCCTTTCTAACACCTCTAGTTTTTTTCTTAATTCCTCCAGATCTATATCTTTTCCCATTTTGAAACCATATATTTCATTTTTTTCAAACTAGCACTTATGTTAGACTAAATTTACTATACGACGTATTTATTTATTTCTTACTAAAACAGAAACACACACTGACCACCCCTTTTGTCCATTTTCCTACCCAATCTTAACACTTCAGCTCCATCCATAATACCCTATTGTCTCTGATTTAACATAATGACTTATTTTAGATAATGTAAATAGCATAAATCGCTTTTCATTTAAAGAACAAAAAAGTTTTTGGTCAATTCTTTTTTTAAAAAAATTAAACAACTTTAACCCTTTTCCCGCGCTCGACGAGACTCCTCGTCGACATCTAAAATCACTCTAACTCAGTTCATTTTTATACGATAAAATTCGTTAAATACGTATTTAATTCGTTTTTAAAAGTTCTGTACGATGGTGACATCTTCCGATTTATTTTAGAAGTAAAAAATAAAAAAAAACGCATTTTAAACCTAAACAAAGAAGGAACATTATTTGTGATTGGTTCTTAGCATGCTCTCAGCCGAAAAAGACATTCTGATTGGCTGGAAAGAACAAAGAAACTGCCTGATCAAAGAAAATAAAGAAAAACGCTGAGATTTTCATTTCGAATACGATTTAAATTATTATTAAATAATATTTATGGAAATTAAACATAATTTTCAGAGAGAATAATAAAAAAACAAAATTATTTTCGAAAAATATTGAAGATTTAAGTAAATATATTGAAGATGTAGTAAAAAGAAATATTTACTTTTCTATAACGTAAAAGTCGATCTTTTTGTTTACATTATAACTTTTATGTTGCCGATATAGAATATCTTAGAATAAATAAATAGCAATTTATTTTTGAAAGAACTTTCGTTTTCTTCATGACCTGAAAAATTAATTATATACTTTTTATAAACGTATCTGAGTTGAATTTAATATTATAGACGAATATGTTTTAACAATAGGCTTTGTCTTCAGTTTGTGAGTTGGCCAATTAAAAGATTTGATTTTTATCTCATACAACCAATGATTTAATTAGCGGTTGAAGGGTTAACATATGTAATTTAGCTTTTGCTTAAAAAATTTTATAAACAAGAAACAAAGTATTTAGTTACTATTGTTTCTTAGGTCCAGCCCCAAGTTGGGTATAGCCATTTTGTACCGAGTTCAAAAATGCATCCTCAAAACATCAGCCTCTTAGTCAGAGAAGAACATACTCAGAGAATATGTATGTCCAAACGATAGCTATAAAATATATATAACTAGCATTACATTTCCAGGACATAACTTTTTCTTGGCTGTTGAGTTCAACACCATGTTCAAAGCACTTTTTTTTATTTGTGTATAGACACGGGTGCCAGCTATCTATTCAAGAATGAATAAATAACACACTTTGAGCAATGGTCACTAACTCAACACCTAAATATCTATGGCTAGCTCAGCTGTTTGTAATCACTAATAGATTATACATAATTAATGGTTAAAAGAATTGATAAAAGAATTGTAAAAGGAATTTATAAAAGAGATTGATAAAAAGAATAGACCAACAAATAGAGTTTAATTTTAAAGCAATTTATTAACTAACATTAATTTACTAAATTTAAACATCTATATAATTTAATATAATACACAAAGTATAGACCAACAAATAGAGTTTAATTTTAAAGCAATTTATTAACTAACATTAATTTACTAAATTTAAACATCTATATAATTTAATATAATACACACACATTTTAAATTAACATTTCTAAACTAGTTTAAATATTCTTGTAGATTTTAATAATAGAACACTGGTATTTATCTAATTTAACTAATAACACTGATATAATGATCACGCACATATTAACTCATATAGCATTCACAAATATAGTAATAAAGCATTAATAGCATTTGAAACTTAAACACCCATATCAATAGTTCATTTTATGTATGATATAGAGTTTATATAATTAGACTCTTGGAGGATTCGCACGAATTAATGCAATGCAATGGCTATTACAGTATAAACGAAATAAGCAAATGTTTTATCTAGGATTTTGAATGTAGATGTAGAATTTTGTTCTCTTTGGTGGCTGCTTTTGCTGAGAATATTTCCATTATGTATGCTTCCCGCCAGCTGGGATGTTTCCTTGATGAGTTTCATTATTCTTCATGATCATTATTATTGAAGACAATTTAGATATTAATGATTTTGAAGTTGTTAAGCTGACATTATTTCATGGGCAGATCTTGCTGTTTTCATCGGACCTCTGGCTGTGGAGAGGCATGTATTTCCCAAACTGCTCCACATCGCATTTTGTTTCTACATACAATTAACTTAACTGATTGAAATTAACTGACTCAATTGATTTGTGAACTGAACTGCTTTCTGAACTATTGTCTCAACTGGTTGTCCGATAGAATATTCAGTATTTATACTGACGAAGTGTTTTCTTTTCGATATCCTCCAGCAAATATCTGTTGTCAAAATTCTTTAGCAATTAATCCTTTGACAACGTGTTTTTGAAGATTGTTTAATTAATAATAGCCATGCAAAAACATGTTTTTTATATTAATAATTAATTAATAGCCATTGCCATGTTTTTTAATGATAATCTTCTTTAACTTTCGTTTATTTATAATAACATTTATTACGCATATATTTATTCTATTATTGACAATTGCACATATATACGCACATATATTACTAGTTTTAAGATTACTTTTTCTTTAATTCGAATGAAAAAAGATTTGTATTGTTTAAACTTTAAATTATTTATATTTTATGAATACTAATAAGAAAACTCTTTATTTCCTTTTTATAAAACCTTTAGTTTAATTTTTCTAATGAAACACCCCTCTCCCCTTCTGATTAATTAATTGTAGCTTTTTATTTCAAAAACTAAAGATGGAAAACTATTTGATTCATATCTTTTTCGAAAACAAGTTGTAATAAACTCTTAAACTTTTAATTTTACTTTTGACAGCAAACTGATTTTGTTTACTTAAAGAAACCTTTTAGATTTTTATAACTTATTTATTATTTAATAATTTTTTAGGCAAAATCATCATGTGCCAATTTCAATATTGGTACAATATATATATATATATATATATATATATATATATATATATATATATATGAAAATTAATATATAATGACAATATATTTATATATATATATATATATATATATATATATATATATAATCATTGTCATTAAATTATATCAAATATTATATTAATTATATTAAATAGTAGAATAAATGTTAAAGTTTATAATTATTATAATAAATAATATTTTTAAAAAATAAAATAAAGTGATATAAAATAAATTGATATAAAATAAATATTGATAAAATTAGCTAAAGAGTAAAGTAATAAAATGGGAAGTGATTATTTGTAATGGTCATATTAAAATGTATATTTATTTTTGCTTATATTGTGTATTTAATTATGTATATCAATATGTGGATAAGTGTATTAATTGTATAATTGTATATTTAAATATTGTAGTTCTGATGATGACTGCAGGATAGTCAAAACTGTTAATTTGATATAAATAAAAGTATTGATAAAGTGTTTAAGAAAGGTTTAAATGTATGATATGTTAAAGTAGAAATCAATACATAGGAAAAGAAAAAGTAGAAAATTATATTCTGTGAATTTGTGAAGTGTTTTGAAAATGTATCAAAGATCAAACAGAAAAAATGTTTTATTAGATTTTGTTTAATTGTAAAATTTATTTTACTATTTTAAATATATTTCTTTTTTCATAATTTATATTTTTTATTAAAACATTTGTAAGCAAACTATAGCAAAATTTTACAAATTTACGTAACTCTCACCTTTTTTTATTTATAAAAAAAATTAATTAAACTAAGAACTGACTCACTAACTAACACATTATAATTACACTTTTAACCAAATCTTCTAAATCCTTTCAGGTGCTCTGATTTTTCAAATCTTTATATTCAATATATTCAAGAATTTTAATATTTCTATTCCTTCCATCTTTCAATTTTATCATCTTTACCAATTGCTTTATATTTTAGCATAACATTAAAACACTTTTTCAAAGTAATATCATTTTTTTCCTCTACCATCTCGTTTCCATTCTCATTGTATGTTTTAGAGAAAAATCTTATTTCTTTTCTATAATTCTACATTTATTTTATTTGCATTAAGAATAAAATATTTTTACAATTTCTCCAATTCATGTCAAATATAAAATAAAAATTTCATGCATTCATTTCATGTTATATTTCATATGGATGATGAAATAAATAAAAACATTTCAAGACATAAAACTTACAACCTATGCATAATTTTATACACTCTGTATCTGAATACTTAATCTATATTATTCTTGATTCACCTTAGTGAAAGAGAATGATCGTTTTTCTTTGCTAGTAGATATTTATGATATGATCGAGTTGAGATGAAAGATTAACTGGTAAATTGAAAATATATATTATAATTATATCCATTCTTACACTATTAAAAATATTGGGTAAATCTATCCAAAAGTGGATTTGGAGCAATTTAGACAATAAGATATTACATTAAAATGATGTCTTGATTATCATTAGTGCTTCTCCTTCCTTATCTTAGATTATCTTAGTATTTTAAGTTTGGGGTTGTACTGCATAATAATGCAGATCTATAAATCACACAAATACACTGCAAATAAATTAATGATTTTTATATTCTGGATATTGTCCGAGAAGTAACATACTTGAGTTGTTGCTTTTTCCATATGTCATAGCATCGGCCAGGAGGCGAACCTGCACAACCGTCTGCAATCAACTGCTTGCTTGCAAGGCAGCTGCACTGACCTCTCGGTTAACAACGCTTGACTAACATAATTGAGTTATATATCTTTTTTTTTTTGAGTTGTGATCCATAAACGTTAAACTTTCAAATGTGCCTTTGTAAAAATACACTAAACAATGCAAGATATAAAAATATACTGTAAAATATAAACGAAATATTCATTTTTTATGTTTTTATTTTTTTTATGGTATCCTTTCCAAACATCTGATAATTCAATTTCTTAAACATGTTCAATTTTGGACCCTCATCCCTATATGGTAATAACTTTTTTTAACATATTACCATATATATTTTTATTATTTATCTTTAAATTATTTACAAATATAAAAACAAAATTTGAAAGTAAAATACTAAAAATTTTAAATTATTCAATTTTGATCAGTTTTCAGGAATTATGTATCTCTGATGAGCGATAAAATCTCTTCGTATTTTGTTATTGCGTTTCCTCCAAGGAATTTGACTATAAAATAGGATTTTCATAACTTGTTTAATTTTTTAAAAATATTTTGTTTTAATTTAAAATGAAAGAAGGCTGCAACATATTTTTAAATTGATGATTGACATACAGACAAATATTTATAGATCAAAGTTTAACATAATGTACAAATGGAGAATTTTGAAATTAATTAGTATTTAAATAAGAATAAAAAAATGGATATATGGTTTCATTACTTACGTGTGTGTGCGTATTAAGTACTCTATCCGATGGAAAAAGATATTTATTTTCAGAATACAATCTACTTTTTAGTTGAAAAGTTTATGAAGAGGCAAAAAACCAGTCATGTAATAACAATAAGATGACGTTTTCTTGGCGGTATCTTTCACTTATATTGAAAAAGATCATTTTTTTATTAGCATTATTGCTGTATTTAATTTAATTCAATGCTAGAATATCGATTCGGCAACAAAAGTTCCTGAATAGAAGCTAAGTCTCTCACTTCCAGTTCTCTCGAATGTTCATCATGTGAACTCCTAAGCAACTAATAATTCTTATAGTTATTTTGTCAGTAGCATATTATAGTAGATATTATAAATGAGTAACTTTTAAAAATAAAGTTTTATAAACATCTCTTCATAAACATATGAAATGCTATTAATTAAATTAACATCACCAAAAAAATAAAAATCTTGTTAAATAAAAGCTACCGCTTTTATTGTAATATTTGGAACACTATAACTTATTCTAAAATCTAGACAGTCATTTTTAAACTATTCATGCAAAAAAAATACAATTAATTTAATTACAAACCTAACATCATGTTAATAATTGAACATTTATTTTTTCCGAATGTTTTGTTCATAAGTTTCAAGAATGTATGAAAGTTTTAAAAATATTTACTATATATATATATATGAAATTAAGTTTAAATATATCTAAAATTAACATGTATGATGTTTGAAAAGTGAAGTGATTCCAAAATGCATGGATAGCACACTCTGTGCTGGTGGATGATTCGATATGGAAAATGAAGATTGATGATAAAAAATCAAAAGAAGTTGAAAATACATTAGTATGTGAAGGTCATAGAAATGTTATTATTATTATTATTATTATTGAATTAAAATTGAATTATTATTATTCATAAATATCATAAAATCTTTTTATTTCCTGTTATTTTTTTCTTATATTATTTTAATTTTTTTATTTTATTGTATTGTTTTCTGATTCTTGAGTACATGTATAATTTATATACCTGGAGTTTAGACATAATTATAGGGGATTTGAACACTTTAGCTATCCACTTTATCTCATATAACCAATACTCATGACTACACACATGTGAAAAGGTAAACGATCTTCAATATACATATTTTATCCTGAATCAACACTCATCAGTTGGTCAATTATTTATCTTTCTCACATTGTGTGGTCATGTATATTGCTTGTATTATATATAGTGGATACCTGAGGATGCTTGAAAGTCTGTGTTCAAATCCCTATAATTATATTATTTCGTATAAGCAAAATTATACTCTTTGCTTTAAGCACGTATTGCAAACTTCTATATATGAACAAGCATTTTGATTGCACTTCTTTAGAATTCCTAACTGATTACTTTACTTTTAAGTTTTATTTGAAGGAGACTACAGGACAATCAAAACATCAGTTTGTGCACAAAATATAAAGTCTTTACAGCAAAGAGTATAATTGTATTTATTATTATTGTAAATCAAAGTTTTGTTTGTATATTGTTTATATATTATTTGTATTGCCATGTATATTATTATTAAAATTTTAAAAATATATATAATATTAAATTTATAAATAAAAATATGACATGAAATATATATTTTTTAATATTTTATTAATTTTGTAAAGAAATTAATTTATAATTTATATCTGTAAAAGAAGAACTAATTTATCAATAAAGTATGCATAACAAAGTTTTAATTAAAGTAAAAATGTATGTTGAGCAGGCAAAGATTTATTTGTTGATGTTGATAACTGAAGAAATATTTTAAAGTAGAAAGTTTTGCTATTTATAGGTGAAAGAAATGAAAAAGTATAGCATATATATTTGAATAAGTTATGTGGTAATATTGATAATTTGAATAACATGGTTATATTATTTATATCAAGATAAAATATAGATACTGCATTAGCTACAGTTTGTTACTTTATATTTTTGTTTGATTTCTTTATTATTTAAGAAAGAAAAGAATATGTGAACAATACACATTTAATGTTATTGATAATGATAGTTGATTTTGGAGTAGATAGTTTTTTCTAATAAGTGTTATAGTATAGCAATCATTCATTGATGATGATAATTATAAAGAAGATATGTTCTTCCACATTGTCATCTGCCAAATAGAATATTTGTATTCTTGATTAAATAACAATATAATATATACATGAGTTTAGTGTCAAAAATTTACCCAAATTATGAGTACTTAAACCTTGGCAATTAATAATCAATTGTAGAATGTATAATGCAATAGGAGTGACAACTTATAAAGTACAAAATTCTGCATCTTCCACTTCACAAAACACTGACCTAATCCATAGCAAATGACAGTGTATACAGATAAAAAAAATGTTTGCTTGAAATTATGTTGGGATGCGGTTACTTGTAATACAAAAAGAATCTTTGGTTAAACTTAACTCTCATACTTATTATTAAATTAGCTATTGTTTTATTTATTCATAGAAATGAGAATTATAATCATTTAAAATATTATAATTAAATGTTGAAGTACAAAATCATTTTTAGTGAGGCCTAATTAAACTGGTATGCTAATATAATCAATATTTAATATTTTGTGTGTGATTTTGTTGTTAATAATAATAATAATAATAATAATAATAATAATAATAATAATAATAATAATAATAATAATAATAATAATAATAATAATAATAATAATAATAATAATAATAATAATAATAATAATAATAACATCAGCAGCAGCAACAGAAAATGTTAAAAAAAGATTAGATTTATTTGAGTTAAGTAAGAACTAGCTGAGCAAAGCTTTCAATCTAGAAGGTGATATTTATTGTGCTCAATTTTTTCAGCTAAGATTAATTAAGAGTAAAGCATAAAAATGTTAACACCCTCTAGTATAAATTATATTCGTCTATAATGCTCTGTAACAACTCTATGAAGACTTACTTTTTTTCTTTTACTATATAATTCTATTTATAGCTTTCATTTGCTTCCAAAGAAGAGATGAGTTAAATAATAATTAGCTAAGCAATGCTTTCAACCTAAAATGTCATACTTCGTACTCGAACTTGTCAGTTGATATTAATTAAGAGATAAGCAGAAAATAATAATAATAATTTTTTAAAAAATCACTCAAAACTGAGTATGGACATTCCAATTCCAAAAAAAATAAAAAGAAAGAAAAATAGTACTCTAAAACTGAATTTTTCAGTGAATATACAAACCAATCTGTAATCCACAAATTTGTCACATATAAAACATGCTGGTACAATTTTACTTGTTAATTTATATTGTCTTTTAGTTTTCTCAGCAGGTAACTTTTCTTCCTGAAATACTTCAACCCCATATCTAATTGTAGCTCTCCAATATATTCTATTCTCTGCCATATTCTTCTAATAGAAACAATTGACATTGAATTATTTATAATGTCTTTGAGATAATCTCCATATCTACAACACAATAGCTTACAATTAAAATTGTATTTTAACCAAATGGAGTTACAATTTACTCATTGGAGTTATTAATGAGCATATTCATAGGCATATCTTGACAAACCTGGCATGCTAGTTGATACTCCTGCAGAAGTTAAGTGTAACAGTGTTAAAGAGATGTACAAACTATCACACTTTCAGTGTGATAAATAAAAAAATAGTTTTTCAAGCTCTTTAGCATATTATGACAAATCCACTCTGAACACAATCAAAAAAGCTTTCATGTCTCTTTTTAAGGAAGAAAATTCAATTTCTTTTGTTTACATTTTGCTTGTGAATATCAAGTAAATTACATTCCTAATTTGAATGAAGAGCCAGATGTGGATAAAGCTGTATGACTGACTTTTCTTTGAGAAAACTCATCAACTAAGATATCTAACAATTTAAAAACATTTTGACATTCTTATGTTTTGAAGCCATATACTCTTTCTACAAAATATATGGATTTGTAACAGTTGTATCAAAGCAATGCCAGAAAAGATACAAAGACCATCAGCTAGACTTTCTCTTCCTAATATACTGAAATTGTTTTTCATTGGATAAATCTACTTTATCCATGTATCAGTTATACACTTTTATTGAAAGTTGACCCAGATATAAATGTTGTCTCCCATCTTTATGTCTTCTTTTAGGAGCATCATTTCCCAGAGATAGATGAATAAACATTAGTGAGCATTAGAATTGACTTCTTAACCATCCAAATTAAAATTTTAAGACCATTGTCTTCATCAATTAAAAAATATGAATCTTAGCTTTTTGTATCTTTTTATCATTTTCTTATTTATTTGGTACTGGCTGGAATAACCTTTCTATTTACATTTAGGGTGACATAGCAATATAGAGTTTTCAGATAATTCTTTTGCTAACTATATTCTTATAAGATATTTATTACAAAAAAAATGAAATGTTGTTTGGATAAATATGGTAAAACTACTGAGAGTATAGCTCAAATACCCAAACATTGGCCAGCATCAGAAGTTATACTTTTGTCTGTGTACAACTCCATATCAGATACATATCCATTATGAATATCTGCACACATTCAATATTTTGATGAATCATATCACTCTATATTACTTTCATCAATAAATTTAGTTAATAGCTTAAAGTGCAATTTCCCTATGAAGTTTTTTTTTTTTCATATGTCAAAGCATTAATCAGAAAGCAAATGCAGGCCAGCTACTTAGAAAACAGCTATGCTAACTGCTAGGCCATCAATGCTTGACAAATAAATTTGATATTTAGCTCTGCAATTTACATTGTAATAGTTTATATTTGGCTTAAATTTATATATCTTACCAAAATCTTTCAGAAATTTGCATATTTTTATTATTGTTAAAATTCAGACAAGATAATATACAATAATGTTTGCAAAATAAGATTGCCTTTGCTTCATATTGGAACACCAGACATCATCTAATCTATGCACAAGGCAACTGGAGGAAATGTTCACTATCAGGCCAAAATTTTTGATAATTCACAATACGATATATTTACCCAATCATAAACTATGTTTAATCAATGTACTTGTTAGACTCAATAATGATTTTTTTTCATATTTTTAATCAAATAATAATTGAAAAAAATTAAAATAGAATACTCATTAGTCATAGAAAATTTGAATCCAGAAAACTTGGTGAATCTGCCATTGACTAATGGAGCTGATAATATTCAATGACAATTCCTTTAGATTTGATCAGAAAAATGGGCCTGGAGTAGAGGAAGTTGCAGCACTTGTAGAACAGATTGTTTATTTTTTTATTTAATAACTACATCTAATACTTTCTCTGAAATACAATCAGCAGATAATTCATTCAAAGAACTGTTATAAGACACCTCTGAGAGTCAAGGCTCTCTTATGGGAAAATTACTGTCCTCCCTTGCATTGGTTGACTACTGCATATTTTTATTACAAATTTCTAGGCAAACATAATTCTGTAAAAATGAAGAAAATGAAAAAAATGAAGTTAGTTAATTGTAAAAATTATACAATCATCAATTTTGGCATACAAAAGTGTAACTTGTTTTTTGAAACTAGAAATTAAAGAAAGAGAATGATGTAATTAGCACATGTGCAGACTGCATGGTTTCCACAAATTTTAAATTGAAACCAAACAACACTAATTTGAAGATACAAAATTGCTGTATGTGGTATAGTGCTCATAAATGATTAATGCTTTTATTTTTAAGACAGATATTTGATTGGAAAGATGTATATCAGGCTTCTTTTTAATGAGCAAAAGATGGTGTGGATAATAGAGTTCAATTGCAGTTAATCTGCTCATTATTAGTTAAAAAATAATTTATGAGAAGCAATATAATAGTATGGAGTTTATTACTATCATACAGCCCAACTATATTTTCAATTTTTTTCCAAAAGAACAATATAAAAAAATAACCCTGAGAAAAATGTTCAACAAGCTTCAACATCCAAAATTATGGCTTTCTCAGATTGTGTTAATCTGACATGAAAGTTATAAACTGAACATTTGGAACTACATGATATTAAAAACTAACTTTTAATGGAAAGCATTATGCAACTGAAACTTGTGATAATTTGGAAATCAAAATACTTAATAAATTGTCATCTGGGAAAAAAATGGAAGAATTTTTAATAATATGAATTATTAAACTGCCAAATTTGGAATAATGTAGAATGAAATAATTATGGCACTGGAAACTTTGAGCTACAAGGGGGAAAAGCTAATCTAAAAAATAATCTTGTATATAATCTGTATCTGCTGTATTGTCTGATTACTGAATGTATAAATGTTTTTTCAATGCCATAAGTCAAATTTACAATCACTACATTTATACAAATAAAGTAATTCTGCTGTTACTAAAAAAATTTGGAAAAAAATAATTTACAGATAAATTTCATGGTAAAGGTTTTCAGCCAGCCACAGAAACAATCACAAACACATTCATAATTTGACATTAAGGCACTTCATGGTTTCATGGTTTGTCAATTCACTAATAGAATTCAGATTCATGATATGCTTAGCAATGTTTAATAAAAAACCATATATTTACATTTAATCTTAAAATAAAATTGTTAAAGCAACCAATTAAAAAATTTATTACAAATATTATATTTAATAAAAAATATGACAAAAATTATGGGCTCAAAAGCTGTTGTTTTTGTATTCTGATATTAATAAATGGTAACTATTAATAAAGCTAACAAATTGTTGTTTGTGATGCTGTCAAAATATCAAAAAAAAGTATTTTTTTATTCAGAGGGCACTCCAGTAAATATATAGTTGTGTCATAACATTATCAAATATTACAGGTATATTTAAAAATGTAAATTTTAATTTAGCTTTATTAAAATTCAGAAGTTTATTTACTTAATATTAAAATGTTTTGTTTAATTTATATTAAATCTTTAAAAAAATGTTAGAGCAACCAATTATTACAAAAATGATGGGCTGAAAGCCCAGAGGTTTTGTATTCCATCATAATAATGGTATTTCAGGCCAGTATACAATGCTCACATTTTGAATCAGCTCTTTAAAACAACCAATTAAAAAACACCATGGCTTTTACAAGGCCAAAGTATACCTAGTTGTTAAATAAAATCTGTAACTAAGTTCAAAAAACCCATGGTAATAAGATAGGGTAGTTTGCACATTTACATTTATAAGTATTTTTATAATGTAAGTTATAATTTACAGTAGTGAAGATTTTTTTTATTTGTTTCATCAAAAATATGTGTCTCTCAGAATGTTAAGTGTATGAGACAACCTCATTTTCAAAAAAAAAGGAGGAGGTTTAAGTTAATGTTTTTTTTAATTGTGAAATGTTTTTAGGATTTATTGAAGATATTATATGAAATCATAATATATGGTATAAAATTATTTGTAAAACTTTGGGTTTATCACATTATTACTTTTAAAATTTTCATTATTTGTTTACTAGTGATTTGTATTAAATATTTGTTTAAAAAATCTAATTTTTAAAATAATTATTTTGTTTATGTCTTTATTTTTCTAGCTAACTGTACTGTAATGTTGCAGTGTGTATGACAGATTTCATTATACAGTTGTGTTTTAAAACTTTTGTAAGTGACCCCAGACAATTTAATTTATATTAAAATACTTTAAATTTATACATGTGTATTTTCTCTTGTTTGTGTCACAGTTCCTAGAATGCTTATAATCTCAAGCAAATTTTTAACAAAATGGTATTTATAATCTAAAAGTGCAAATGTAAAGATCCTCTTTAAAATCCATTCACTTTACTGTGTTAGAGAAATTTGATATTAGTTTATATATGTCAAAATTACTTATGGTTCCATATGGTCAGTGTATGTGTATTGAGAATTATCAGCAAGATATCAGGATTCCAGCATTTTTAGTGTTTATTTTATAGTTATATTTTCACACATAAATTTGTGTATGAAGTTAAAATATTGATAATTGCTTTTATATTACACCTTAAATTTGGTATTTTCTATATAATAATTAGCTTGTTTTATAATGTATCTCTTTTAAATCTAGATCACAAAGGATGACTGATAATTTTAATGACTATTGCTAATGATATTATCATGTTTATCACTTATATTTGTTTCCAATGCTGATTTTTGTCTCTTTGATCTTATTCATTTTATTTACTGCCTATGCTATTTATATGTATGATGATTTCTATTAATCCTGTTCACTCCAACAGTAAAAATAAAAACCTAACTGTTGATCCAATTATGATTGAGTTTTGATAACCAGTATTACAAAATGACAACACAACTTGAAGCTTGAATATAACCTTTCATCTGAAAAATTATAGCCTATATTTTTTTTGCAAAAATGAATAGAAAAAGCTGATTATTATGGTATATGTGACATGAGTATACATGAAAATTTATTTTTAATGATGAATAATTAATGAATAGATTATGTAATTTGATATTGAAATATCTGTAGAATAGGTTCATATTTAAAGTAGGACAGAAAGAAACTCAATATTTTTTAGTAATTGGATGAGATTTTTGTTGTTGAGGTTTGTATAGCTAACTGTCCATACTGATTATGGAGGGAGAATTTTATCATTATCTGAAAGATTTATTCAAATCCATGGAATACTCTATCTTGGACATTATAACAATCCACTTTTAAGTTTTTATATTTCTAATTGTTTTTCATGGACAATTAACTACTAAACATCACATGATCACTATCTCATACTAGCACATAATTGTTATTAAACAATTCAAAACAAAGCAAAACTCTCCATATAGTAGTGGCACTACTATATGGAGAGTTTTTCTTTGTTTTGAATTGTTTAAGGGACAATTAATATAAGGTTGTGTCATAGCCTCTCTCTAAATCTCGAAAAAGCAAGGTATGGTTTTCATGTTTTCAGAATTACTATCCTCTAAGATTGCAAAGATTACATTGTAATTTTATATTCAGATGTAAGTAGCTTATATTTAAATTGAATTAATTTTCCTGGTATTCAGACTTGATAGTGTACTAATTGTTTAGTGATTGAATTTTTTATCTAGCACAGAATTTCAGATCACTGTTTATTCTTTTAACTTCTAGATAGATATCAGATAGACTTCTAAAAAGGGATTTTGAACAAATGGTTTAATTTATTATGAGAAAATTGATCACACATGCACAAATAGGATAGAAATGGATAAGAGAGTACAGAAAATAAATTAGACTAGACAGATAAACAGAATTGATGCAATCAAAGTTAATGAAGAGCAAATGTATTATATAACAGTGTACAATTGTATGGAATGGAAAATGATGATAAGCTCATTTATAATATATTATTTTACAAAGTTAAATGTTTCAAATGAGTTTAAAAGTAAATGAATACAAACATAAATGTTAACAAGGGCAAAATTAAAAAAAATAAAAAAAGATCATAATTAAAGGAAAGATCCACACTCAAATAAAAGAATTCCAAAAATAAAAAAGCCATGTTAACCTAAGTGAGGAAAGGAAATACTAAAAAATATGGAAGAAAGGAATAAACATTCAAAAAAGAGAAGAATAATTGCTAAGTAAAGTAGAGATAATCAATAAAAAGAAGACAATCAAAGGAGAACATAAGAAATTCTGTTAAGTTAAAAAGATCATCAGCAAAGTCAAGTACTTCTAACAAAAATAAAAAAACAATCAAAAGAAGTCATTTAAAAAACAGTAGAAGAAAATCAGAGATGAAACTAAGGAAAATTGAAGAAAGCAATCAGCAAAGAGAAGATAATGAAAAAATGTTGAGGAAGATAAGAACACAAAAATAAATGTTATTTATCATGAGTAGGATATAATGCAAGTGAAATCTGAAAGAATAGATCAGATAGGCAAAATTAAGGACAACTAACATTTGAAAAAGAATAAATGATAGAACATGTATTGGATAAAGTATCATAGATTAAACAGAAAGCTAATAAATTAAGAGATAGAAAATATACACTAGCAGATAAAATGGAAACTACTCAAGAAGTGTTAAGAAAGTTTGAGATATATGAAAATTGAGAGAGAAAAATAAGTGAATGATTTATATGAAGAGACTAACTGTCAGACACAAAACCAATGGGAATTAGTGAGTTGTGTTATAAGGAGAAAGTAAATGTTCAAGAATATAAACCATAGCAAGGAGATTTCAATCAATTATTTAAGATAAGTCATTTAAAAGTGATGAAGAGATGAAACAGCTTGACATTCTAGAAAATTATTTTTCATTAAATGAAAATAAAATCACCACAAGATAACACTAGCCAGTGCTCACATCTTACAATCAACCAATTACTGGTGAAAATCATCACAAAAACCAGAAATTTTTTAAGAATATAAAAATGCTGAGTATCAGGATGTTATATAAGGTCAGGCATTACAAACAAATGCAGAATCAGTATAAAAGAAATCTGTACTCAGAATTTTTAAAAATCAGATTTTACAGATGAAAGCCATAATTGCTTGCATTTTTTCACTTTATCAGACAATAAAAATTATTAGACATAGTCTTCCATATAAAATAGAACAAATAAATACATAAGTAGATAGAAGTAATATTGATAAAGTATCAGAATTGTTGAATTCCTTAGACATCAGGAACAAATGCAAAAAAAAAAATAGAAAAATTACATTTGGTTCCAAATTTGAAAATAAAGAGTCCCAAATAAACTGGTACAAGACCATGATAAATAGCATAGCTATAAAAAATAGTAGATATAGTCTGCAAAGGAAAATGTAGAAAAGAAGATGATGCAATGTTAGTATGAGAGAGCAGGCATAATTCACAGGATTAAGAGTGTGAATAATCTGAACAGGAATTTGTCATGAATTCATACCATCCCTTCTCAAGTGAAGAAGTATATACTAGGTGAAATTTATTATCCAGTTAATCACATACAGTAAGACGTCTATAAAAGTCCTTTTAATAATTGCACTGCACCATAGTAATAATATTTTCACATTAAAAATTAAAATAGTTTAAAGGCACATATGGCGCCTGACTATTCAAACTTTTTCTAAAAGGAAAATGTTATTAATGGATTTGTTTATATAGTTAACATTAAATAGATAAAAAGGAACATAAATATTGTCAGAATGATATTTTTTTGAAAGAGTTAATAATTTATTTCCATTTAAAGTGGAAAGAAATGAAAATAATTATTTCTTCCCACATTAGTTACAGAAAAGCAAGTGTTTTCCAAATTCACATATAAATAAAGGGATATATTTTCTTAACAATTAATCAAAGGTAAAAAGCAAGCTAAAAAGAACAACATAACCAATTGTAATGCCACACCAAGTATAATGGGAAAAACTAAAATTACTCATTTACAAAAGGCAAAAATCAGCCTTTTGCATCTAAGCATTACTCATAAATCTCCTCATCCATCCCTGAAACCTCTAAAGACTTAACATATAGCAACTCCTCCAAAGTTAATGTCACATACCAAACCTCCTATGAATCCACCAGGGCAACCAAGGCTATCAACATTGCTCCTTACCAAAGACTCTTCTTTGTCTGGACTGCACACCTTTTCCATATCCCCTTTCCATTTCATATGTATTCCCTTCCCCTTTCACCACATTGTACTTGAATTTCATTTTGCTAGGTAATCATCTCTTTGTAAACCTTTTTTAACTGCTATGCATTTTGTCTTTTTGATGAATAAAAGCTTTCATCACTGAAAAAAAACAATGAGATTGTTATCCCTTGACAGAAATGAAGTATTTTTTTAAAATAATATATAATTATTATATTGCACTTTAAAAAAGATAAAAACTCAACAAAGGATTTTCTCAAATAACTGAATATAATTTAAAAAAATTTAAAAAATGAATAAAAACAATGTTTGGAAAAATGTATATCAATTTGTCATGGATTAATGCTATCATTTCTGAAATAAATATAAAGATTGGACATGTTTAATATCAAAGTTGTATTCAAAAACCAAAAGAAAGTATAAGTAAGAAATTTATTTTCAATTCAACTGCTGTGGGATGAACAGTGAAAAGCTATGTCTTGTAGTCTGAAATTAAGTGGCCTTACTATTAATTTAAAAAATGATTTAAAAAAGTAATATAATAATATAACATTTATCAAAATCATGTGCTAAGTTTTAGTTAAAACCTGAGATTAAATAATCCAACTATATAATCAATCTCACCAAAAGAAAAGGAGAAAAAAATTAATCTTGAGTGAAACTTTCAACAAGCATAATCCATCCAAAATTATGCTTTATCTCAGCTAGTGTTATCCTGACATGAAAATTATTAAACTGGACATAAAAGCTAACTTTTAATGAAAATAATTATTATACAGAAACTTCTATTAATCTAAAATTAAAATATTTGTAAACTGAAATCTGTATGAAAAAAGAAAAGGTTAATAGAAGAACTTTTAATGAAATGGTGTATTGAATTGGAGACCTGTGTTAATCTAAAATGAAATAAGCATAAAACTGAAATCTTGAGGCTATAAAATAAACTAACTTTAATGCAAGTAATTGTTAAACTGAAACCTGTAACTACAAGAAAAGCTCTAATCCATAATTATAAGGTATGGTAGGGCACACATCTACATTTATAAATATTATTTATAATGTAAATAATAATTTTACAGTAATGAGTAAATTTTTAGTTGTTTAGTTGAAAACATAGTTTTATATAATTTTATGTGTATAAGATATCCTCATTTTCAAAAAATAGAACTATAAATCTTTTTCTTTATTTTAAATAGAAAAATAATCCATTTATGTTTTTATATAATATCTTAAATTATTGATATTGATCCAACTACTAATTCATTTATCATATGTATAGTATGAAATTATTTGTTAAACAATGGATTTGTTATATTTTTATTTCTAATGTTTTCTTTATTTTGTTTATTAATTATCTTTATTAAATAATTATTTTTTAAAAAAAATAATAGTTTATAAAAATATTTCTGCTGTCACTTTCATTCATTTAGCTATTTTTTCTATGAAGTATTTGCATGTGATTGATTTTAACATAAAGAAGTTTTAAAAAATTTATAAATGAATCCCATTTTGTATTAGATTAGATTGTTTATACATATATATTTTCTTTTATTTACAGTCACAGTCTCTAAGTTTTTGTGATCCCAAGCTAGTTTTGAGCATAGTGATGTTTACAATATATACATATGGGTAATTTGTATGTGAGCATCCAGTGTATTCTCTGGATGGTTCATAGGTACAGAACTTCTTTAAAGTTCACTCACTTCATTTTATTCATATATTTGAAATTAATGTATAGATTGCTAGTACACTCATGATACCATATAGTCAGAGTATTATAGATGATGAGCATGATACATTATGTAGTAAGAAACCCTAATGATATGAATCATATTTTTTGAGATGTAATAAATAAGTCATGTTTTGAATATCATTTAAGAGTGTGAAGCAATAATTTCACTCATGTTTTTTTTAAAAGAGTGAAAAACCTCCAGTTTTATTTAAGTGAGATTGGAACAAAGTAATTAAGAACAGCATAAAGCATTTATTATTATTATTATTATTATTATTATTATTATTATTATTATTATTATTATTATTATTATTATTATTATTATTATTATTATTATTATTATTATTATTATTATTATTATTATTATTATTATTATTATTATTATTATTATTATTATTATTAGTAGTAGTAGTAGTAGTAGTAGTAGTAGTAGTAGTAGTAGTAGTAGTAGTAGTAGTAGTGGTAGTAGTAGTGGTGGTGGTAGTGGTAGTGGTAGTGGTAGTGGTGGTAGTAGTAGTAGTAGTAGTAGTAGTAGTAGTAGTAGTAGCAGTAGCAGCAGCAGCAGCAGTAGAAGCAGTAGCAGCAGTAGTAGCAGCAGTAGCAGCAGTAGTAGCAGTAGTAGTAGTAGTAGTAGTAGTAGTAGTAGTAGTAAGTTTCAACAATAGTAAACTTTATTGAAACTTTTAGTTACATAGTATTACAATGCCATAGCAAGATACATGTTGAATCTTATTATTGTCAGTTCAATTTCAAGTGCTATAATATTCATTTTTTTAAAGTACATCTCTATATGGCTAATTTTACATGATTCTATATGTTATTATTATTATTATTATTATTATTATTATTATTATTATTATTATTATTATTATTATTATTATTATTATTATTATTATTATTATTATTATTATTATTATTATTATTATTATTATTATTATTATTATTGTCCAATATTTAAATTGAGAATTTGTTTTAAATAATATGCAACATATTTCGCTTGAGTGTTACTGACTGCACCACTGCATAATTTTACACTTTTATATCCTAATCTTAGATTAGATTTAAGAGAACAAATATTAATTTTTATTAGATCATTTATATAATTTTTTATAATTAATTATTTGTTTATGATTTATTTTATATTGTATAATAAAGCAATTGTTAATTTTAACACTTCTATGTTGTCATTATTAAGTAAACATTGTCACTGCATATTTACAAAATAAAATTCATATATTATAAGATATTAGATTCCACATAAATCATTTGGATTGGATATATCGTTATTGTTATTATTGTTATTTGAAATACAAAGTTATTTGTTAAAATGATGTACATAAAATTTCCTTTTACATTTATCATAACCTAAATTAATGAATAAACTTTACATTCATATATTTATTCTTCTTATTTTATGTAAATTATTAATCAACTTTATATTTAAAATTGCTAGTCTTAGTTTAAACACAAATTAATTTATACTTAATAAGTTCTTTTAGTAAAATCATTATATTAAAAAATATATACTTAAAATTTATTAAGAGTAGTATCAGACATATACTGAAATACCCTGAGAAAGTTATTTATTTTTAACTTTTATATCTTATTAAAGTATAAAAATTGTATTATCATTTATTCCGTGTGGACGTAGAATATATGTGCTTTGCAAGTTATTTTGGTAATCACGCTTCCACATAAAAATGGTTATATATATATATATATAGTTTCTGTAGCCAAAACTCTTTTAAATAGAGCAATTAACCTTTCAGATAAGTCACATATTAATAGTGTTTTATTAGCAAATAGTTATAATTATAAATTTATTAAAAAAAAACTTATTTCAAGCCCAAAATGGACAAAATAGGAAACAAAAAGATGATAAATCAGCTATTAGGATTTGTGTTCCATATGTAAAAGAAACTACAGATAGTATTGGACATATATTAAAATGCTATAATATAAATACAGAGTTTTCTACTCATCAAAAGATCAGCAATATAATAACCAAGCCTAAGGATTCAATCCCTCTTGAATCTCATGGTGGTTATCAAACTCATGTGAAAATTGTAAAGCTTCTTACATAGGTATGAGTAATTGTTGCATCAGTGTTAGGAGAGATGAGCATACTAATGCAGTTAAACAACACTCATCATCATCATCATCAGCATTCTCACTCCATACTATAGATTCAGATCATAAAATTGATTTTTCTAGTACCAGGATCATATTCAGATGTGATAATCTCTACCAGTGCAAAATTAGAGAAGCCATTGGGATACTTAAAAGGCCAGATTGTATCAATAAGTAAGATGATACATGCAAACTTCCTCCTATTTGGAAAGATTTTTTAAAAAAACATTCTTAATTTAACATTTTTTCTATTGGTGGAATTTAAACGGTTTTTTTTTTTTCAAATCAGTGATTGTAGCGCCTCTACAACCATCTTTCTACCTTTTATCACTCAGTAGATGATTTGTATGATCAAGTCCAAACGGCTGGTATATCAATATTTAAAATATTTTAATAGGGATGAAAAAAATAGGTATTATATATATATTATTGGTGTTAACTTTAAATTAATTCTTTATAAAATTGTCGCATGCTTTCAAATGATTATGTTTAATAATAAAAATTTTCTCTCAGCAGTTTTTCATTAAGACTTGAAAAATCACGAAAAATTCTATAGAAGTCATAGCTAATATCAGTGTTAATTATATTATTATATAAATACATACAAATGGTTTAAATCAAATGAAACAACATTTTTAAATAACTGAAAAATTTAATGATAAAATTGAATAAGTATTATGCGGAAGTATGGAAAATGAGACAGAAATGAAAAATGAAGACTAATTTTCTGAAAAAAATTATAAATTCGCTTTTGGGGGAAACATTTTTAAAGCATAGAAGGAAAGTTTGATTATTTATTGACTAACAAAAATATTTATTTCAAGACTTAATTTGTTTGTTTTAATGCAGAAAATTAATGAGATATAAGATATACATTAATGATAAATTAAAAAGACAAAAGTCATTTTTAATTAACAAAGGATATCTCTAATCTTATGAAATACTTCGATAAAATTAAGTTAAACAAGAAAATCACTTTAAAATATGAAAAAAGGTTGGAAATGACTCAGACTTAAATATATTAGTAAAAAGATAACTAACATGTACTAAATAGAAGGACTTACAAAGCTATAGAGGAAAATCAACGCTTCTCAAATATAAAACAAATCTTTGATATTAAAAGAAAGAATAGTTCTGCAATAGGAAAAAACTGATACTATTATCAAAAAATAAAGTGTTGACAGCATTAAATGTTGGGGGAAATATCTATCAGAAATATTATTTTTTAATGAGAACAAAGAAACAATTCAATTGCTGGTGGCCTAACGGTTAGCATAACTGCCTTCCAAGCAGCCGGCCCGGGATCGCTTCCCAGTCAACGCTTTGACATATAAAAAAAATAAGGAAACAATGTAGCTTTACATTTACAAATTTTCAAATAGCAAGTATTTTATATGAAGAAGTGAACACTTCACTGATGAAAACAATTTAGGATATTGTAAAAAATTCATATGAAAAATAAGAAAAAGTATCTGCAAAGCTATGAATTAAATGTTTATATGTTAAACATATAAAATAAATATTAAAAATTACAAATATATTAATCGTTACAAATTATCTATAGAGACAGACTCAAAACGACCAAAATAATTATGCAGAGTTTTAAATGGATAAATACAATAGATTTTTTCTAAACATTAAAAAGAGATAAAAACACATAATTTCTGTGAGCTATTATTTTGCATTTTATTTCCAGATTACAAAAAGCCATTTGCTCTATAAACTTTTCTGTAGTAATTAAAGTTTTAAGTCATCAAAATATAGCATAGAGTATTATCACATTTTGAAAAATATTTATCAAATTGCAAAAGCATTCCACATTATTATAACACCAAGAATCTGATAATCAGAGTATATAAAACAAGGATTTTAAATCTCCAAAAAATTTTAGAAAGTAATATATTATAGATTTTGATGAGAGGCTAAATAAGGAAATATATATTACGATCTCGTAAGCGATTTGATCTTTACAGGTGGTGTGCTTGTTTACATGAATAATAATTCTGATCTTCTGAGACGTTGTAAGATTTATCAAGTAAAAATAAGGATAAACAATAAAAAACTAAAAGAAAAATTAAAAAAGACAGTAATAAATTAAAAATGATGAAAATTATGAAATTGGAAATTATGAAATTGATTGTGGAATAAAATGTGAATGCAGTGTCGTCAATAAAATTATATTCAAAAGAATTTGTTTAATATTTTTTACTCAGATTCTTACTAGAGGAGTCAAGTAAAAATTACAAAGTTTACAGCAAAATATATATGGTTGTATGCTGAAATTAATAATGAGGAATCAAAAGCAAAATATAAACATTATATACATTATCATAGAGAGGATTAAGAAACTAAAATAAATTGCGATAAACATATTATTAAAATAGATGAACAATTAAAATTACAGCTTGAATTATAAAAAGACAAAATATATGGATAGATCACAAAAGTATAATGGAATGAAAACATAGAAATTATTATAATCAGATAGAAACATAGATAGATGGACTGATAAATGACCACTATATGACAAAAAAGCAATCAATCAGAGAGATAAATAGATATGTGAAAAGGGTAGATAATCTGTCAAATAAATTGATGAAAAGATTAGATGGATAAATGGATCAATGAATAGATAGATAGATAGATAGATAGATAGATAGATAGATAGATAGATAGATAGATAGATAGATAGATAGATAGATAGATAGATAGATAGATAGATAGATAGATAGATAAATAGATAGATAGATAGATAGATAGATAGATAGATAGATAGATAGATAGATAGATAGATAGATAGATAGATAGATAGGTAGGTAGGTAGGTAGGTAGGTAGGTAGGTAGGTAGGTAGGTAGGTAGGTAGGTAGGTAGGTAGATAGATAGATAGATAGATAGATAGATAGATAGATAGATAGATAGATAGATAGATAGATAGATAGATAGATAGATAGATAGATAGATAGATAGATAGATGTGCAGGTAATTGAGCAAGATAATAAATATGTGAGCTGATGAATGAGCAGATGAGTATTATGCAACTAAATAAATAGACGAATACATAAATACACATGAATACACAAATAATGTATATGCTCATAAAATTATAATATATATTCTAATTCAAGCAACAAAAAATAAAAATGCAACATATAATAATTTTTAAAACGATTCAGTTTATTTATTAAAATAAATATAAATGCCTGTTAAAGCAAGATGGATCCTCTAATATAATCCTATTTACCACCAAAGCTTTTAATGATTTTTACATAAATTGTATCTATCAATTTGAAGTGATTTATTTAAGTATTCAAATGTAATAAATATATATTAATCCAGGGAGACGTTAAAAGCGTTATATCATTGTTGCAAGATAACGGTATAATTTGAAATTAAAAGAAAAATGTAAGAGTCTAAACATTAAATGGGACACATCAATTAAATTATCTTCAACAATTAATTAGTTATAAATTCTAGAAAACATGTTTTTTTTTTGTTTTATCATTATTAAAATTGATAGTTTTCACATTTAAAATTCAATAACAACGGTAGATCTTGTAAATTAAGAGGACATTATGTCATTTGAAATTTAGTTCATAATACAGCTAAAATAATTTAATATGTTAATAACGTACATTGCATTCATTAATTTGCATTAATCATGTGTAATAAATATAAACGTACATCAACAATGAATATTGATTATGTTTACTAATATCACAATTTAAACACACACACATATATAGCATCTTGTCGAATATTTATTAGCCATTCAAATTCGAAGCTGATAATATTTGAGTTTTAAATTCAAAAGCAAGATGAGGAGGTTATTTAGATATCCCTCCTATAACCAACTCAGATAACCATTTACTATCTATCTGATAATAGATATTTAATTATACCTAAGCTACATATAAAACAAGTATAGTATGCAATTAAAATCTCATTATCTAAAGTCGACAAGAGGAACTAATGAGTTATTCTTACTCATTCACTCTTATTCTATGGAGGCTCCTAAAGAGTTATTTTCGTTATAATGGACCATTTGAAAAGTTCTAGTTTATTTTATGTATCTGAAAATGCAATTTTCAGATTTATCTTTGTATGTAGTTCTATTGTAGCAGGTCTTTTTAACTGGCTCTCAACTGCAATGGACTATATAGTAAGATAAATTACCTGTCATGTGGTTTGGTTGTTCATAATTTTATTCAAAATAAAAAAAATAGTGATGTTGAATGATTAATTTGTGATTTTTTCCTTTCACTGACATATTTTTATTAAAAAAAAGCATAGCCAACCCATCTACTTATTTAATATTACTCAGAAAATAGAACAATTTATGTTAAATATAGGATGGAATAAAGATTAAAAAACACTAAAATAATTATTAGCCAGGGGCTGACTCAGAGAGTAAAGCCCACTGCTTTAATGCTAATGCATAAAGACTGTTTTTGTTTAGAACAGTAAATCTTTAATATATATCTATAATAAAATTAAATTATATATTAGCATATTTAGTGTTTAAAGTTTATTAAAAATAAAAATAAAAGAATTAAAAACTATTAAATCTATTTTTAAAAATAAGATAAAAACTACTACTTCTCAATTAAGAAAAATAAAATAATTTCTAGGGTCTCAATATACAGGTTTTAATGTATAAAAAATAATTATGAAAAAAAATGTATATTTATTATTAAAAATGTTATATATATATATATATATATATATATATATATATATATAACAAAAATAATGTGCTTTTGAAATAAAAAAAATACTTATCTTTTATTTTTAAGAACAAAAAATTTTCATTGAATTGTAGAAAACCCCATTATATTTTATAGCTATTCATATCTCCTGATTAGATCTATTATCTAGGAACAAAAATAAAAAATATAAATTAATTATAATTAAAATGCAATATCAGAATGCTATATTACAGATAGATCTTAAAAGAAATAGGATGAAATACTGCTTCATATCGATTATGAGATGAACGATTTAGTGATCACATCGCTAGATATGCTGACAATAAGAATGAAGTATACATGAATATAAAAAAAAAATCTTTTTAATAAGCTAATTAAAACATGATTTTTTATGTATGCCTATCACCGTAACCAAATTTATCTAGAGTGCTTTCTTCTCTCAATTGTTTATTAATTTTAAAATTAAAGTACAATTTTAAAATTTTGTATGGTCTGATCAAAAACCTTTGTACATCTATGAAAGAAGTGTGTAATTTTTCAGCACGATGAGAACTTGTTGAGGCATAAACCTGAATTAATTGCATTTGGTATCTATCATTAAGTTGACTATCTAATCTTTCAACTTTGTCTGATACACAATTAATCTTCATAATGTTTTTGTTTCACTTTTTATTTATAATGAATCCTACTCCATTTGTATTTCCAGCATTTGTATCTCTGTAATAGAGTACATATCCAATTTCTCTCTACTATCTTTTCAACTTTGTTTAACCTTGAAAATTCCAATAATTTCCCAGTTAATATTAGACAGTTCTTTTTCCAATTCATTCAATCTTTCTTTACTTGAAAGTGATCTCCAGTTCTACTTAAATAAATGACCATCATCAAATGTCAGCCTGGTTCCAAATTCAGGAGGTTTTTAGCACCTTTCTTTCTGGAACCAACTGCTGGCTTGTCTGGTGACTTTACAGTCTCCTGAGAATAAGGGGTATGATTTAATTTTGTAAAGATCTGTTTTTGTTCACAAAGCCATTTATTGTGTCTGCAAGAGAATTCACCTCATATTTCTGTTAATACTTATCAGACAACTGAGAATAACATCCATGATGGTTTTTTATCTTAAACTCAGGAGTAAAAAGCCAATACACTCACCACTTTGCTTAATGCATGTTGGTAAATAGCCCATCCATGTTTGTATACTATATGAATAATCACATAGCATTAACAATTTAATGACAAGAGTACATGGAATGGGCAATAGAAATTTGTCTTGCTCCAGTTTCTTTAAGATCTTAAAAAGGAATTAAAAAGGTCTCCTTTCAATTAATGCAAATTCTTTTCTGTAATCATTATATATATATATATATATATATATATATATATATATATATATATATATATATATATATATATATATTGTGCCCTTTTCTATAGATCAGTAATAGTTTATAACAGTCAATTACTAAAAATTTTAAATTTAGAATATGTTCTTTTAATATGGTAATTATATTAAGTCAATTATATCTTTAAAGTACAATTTGAAGCTAAAGAGAATACGTAGTATATAAAATCATTTAAAAATAGTTATATAAAGATTTAAATATTGTTTCATATGGTTGTAAAAGCTGGCCATATTAAATAACACAGCTATAAATAATTAAAAGTATATTTAATAAGTTCGATTTTAATAGTTTAAAACGTATAATTTAATAAAGGCTATGTTTAAATTTATAATCATATTTAATAGTCAAAATTAATATAATATATTATAAAAATAAACTTTATGATGGTGAAAATTGTATTTAATTCTATATTTTCTAAATTGTTCTTCCAAATTTTATAATTATATTATATAATATAATAAGTGTATCAATTTTATAAATCTGGGCAGAGAAATAGATTAATAATCGTCTGTCAAAGTTATTAATCATGTGACTTGTATACTATATACTTTCACACATATGCTTGTTTGAATTAATAACAAAGTTTAAAATATTTTAAAAGTTATATTATAGAATTGGATGGAATTATTGCCTATCATAAAAGTAAATAGTATTAAACATTAAGTTAACTATCGTATAACATGCTTAAATGATGTAATAAAGATGAATACATTCATAATATAAAAATTAAATATTTTATTTAAATAAAAATAGATAAATTGAATATTAAGAAATGGAATAAGTTATTAAATGTTATTTTAAAAGTTATTTTAAAAGATTAAATAATTTTAATAAAATAATAATTGATTTAAAAGTAATATTTTAAATAATATTTTTTAAATTTTATTACGTCATAATTTCTAATTTTGAAATTCAATTCTACTTGAAATTGAAAATATGTAAATTTGTTCTCAAGCTAAAGTAAGAATTAACCAATAGAAATAGGTATTCTTACAGTCTATAAATATGATTTGCACGGGGTTATCGGGGGAGATTAATAATGTATTGAAACCAGAGAAAGGTAAATTATAGCTATCAAAGAGATAGTATTTTAAAATTATTATTTTAGTCAATTTTAGCACTCTCTCATAATTTATTTGCAAAAACTAATTAATATTTTAAAAGTAACTTGCAAAAAAAGAGAGTGTAAACTAAAAAATATTTTAATAATTTCGTTTAACATGCTTTGTTAAATTTTTAAAAGTTCCTTTATCAGTAGTATTTTATCTAAAAATTTAATCTAAACTTCGCAATAAAACATGGATATACTGTGGAATAAAATGGATAGAAATTGTAATACTGTAAAAATGTTTGGAATATTTATTGATACAGCTTTATTAATGCATAACCAAAGAACTGCTTTGGTACATAAAAAACCACAGCTTGGACATTATACGGAGTCTAAAAAAATGTATTGAAACGTATTATTTATAAGCCTATCCAAGATTTATTTTTAAATAGTAATAAGACAATTATATCTCATGAATTATTTTATAGAATATTATATTCAAAGGAGTAAAATGTTATATACTTTCTGAAGGTAACATTTTTAAAAAATATTTTCAAGAATTAAAGAAAGAACCCAGGAGAATATGTTACAGAAGTGTTTTTGATATTAAAATATCCGGTCTTAGAATTATTTAAAATATATTTAGAAAATATTTGTTTAAAAGTACTTGAAGTTTTTTTTTTTTTAAAGTGATATATAAAAGTACCAAATGAAAGTTTAAAGGTATTAAGAAGGAAACTTATATAAAAAAGTGAACATATAGTTGAATAAAAGATGGATCCATGGAAATACAAATAGTACTTAAAAGTTTATCGAATATTTTTAAAGTTAAATTAGATGGATTGATGCATCGGATATGCAGAGAATATTGGTAGAGAAGATTAAGAAACTTCACAGGATTAATTAATATTATGATTTAATAATTATCGTCCTAAATACTAAAACCAAGGATTATTTTCTATAAATTTTACTAAATGGATTAATAATTATTTTTATTTTAAACTTTAATGTGCGTGGAGGAGAACATTTTTAAAAACTCTAGAGAAAATAATAAACATTTTGGACGTATCAGGAACTATCGTCAAGAAAATATGTAATTATAGTTTTGATTCCTTTTATGTTGTTAACCTAGTTTAAATCTAAATTTTTATATAAGATTAAAAAAAACATAAAAACATTAATTTATTAATATTAAAATTTTATAATATAACAATCTAATAATTTAGCTGAAAATATTTTAATATAAAGTATATGGGTGTGAATTTTTTTTATATATCTGCAATGCTCAAGTGGATAAAGGAAGCCTACTGAACACGATGACTAGATAAAGGTTATTGGTAATAATAATAACTATTGATAATTTATAATGCATGTTTTTTAGATCATTCATAAATTGGAAGAATGAAGTGTAAAAGTTTTTTACTTATATGTACCGCATTTCATACAACATTTTAAAAAACATTATGAGATAGGATTGATTTGAAAATATGCATATGACGATTTTTTGTTGTTTTTTTTTCATTAGTGATATAATCCAACATAACAAATAATTATGTGATTCTTTTAAAATTTTCATGTTATGGGATATTCAAATATTGTCTAAGTAGATTGTATATGATTAGACATATAAAATAATGAAGTAAGCAGACTTTTCTTGTGGAACAGCTAGATTGTTTAACTATTAATGAATTTTATTTGTTTTGTAAATGCAGATAGTTATTTGTGGATGTAAGATGTGGAAAATCTTGAGAAATAATGTTGAGATAGTGGCTTGGAAGTACTTAGTGAACAGGAAACCAAGATGATTTTTTAAGAAATAGGATGTTTTAAGGAATGGAAATAATATTTAGTCTTTATGTGAATATCAGCATAGTTAACAAAGCCCTATGACTAATACACATTTTATTTGGACAGTGTTTATATTTCTATAAATATTTGATGTTCTAATAAAGCTGAAGAAATAGTTTTAACATCATCCCTGTACTAGAGGATATTAGGCAGGTAAATGTCATACCTCTTCGCACTGTACCATGATTTTGAGATATGTTAAGAGTAATACTCTAGCTTTCTTCCTTAATCCTATGCATCTGTTTTCGCTATCTTTATTTCATGTAACTGCATCGTTCAGTAAGATATCTTTAAGAGAAATGATAAATAATTTAGAACTTAGGTTATGCTATCATTTTGTATAAGATTGGTTTATTTGCTTAGTAGGAATAGGATGTTATAACTTAAAATTGAAGATCCAAAGTATCCTAAGGAAAAAAAGAATCATAGAATATATTTTGAATTTTATTTCGGAAATGAAATATAAACTTTTTGAAAATAAAGTATCTAACCAAAGATATTTTCTTTAAAGTGATAATAATTTTAAATGCTTTAGTATTATTTTTTTAAGAGAAAAATAAGTATTGCATATTTTTAAAAAACAATAGTACAAAGTAAATTATGTAAACAATATGCATAGTATATTTTTGTTTATTGATTAACAGAAATTTATTGATGATTACACTTATATCATACTAAAGTAAGGCTTAAAGAAGAATATATTATGATTAGTAAACATTGTGTGATAAATACTAAAATCTAGTACTGAATTTTTGGATACTATTTTGTGTAACATCTTTGACTTTGCAAGATGAAATTTTTTTTAATATTTTGAGAAATCCATACTCATTATAAAATTTTGTTTTCTATAGAAAGTTTTTTTTTTTTTTTAGGTATGAATTTTTTAAAATAAGATAGTTTAATAATATTAAGGATAAAATGATGTTGCTAATAAAGTAGATAAATATATTTGTAATAAGTTAACCATAATGAGAAACCAAATAGTAACGTTATTTTATTTTTTTAATTTTGTCCTAAATTTAAATAAATATATAATTGAAATATAAATTATTTTTTATAACCCAGTAGATCAAACTGTAAAGTAAAAAAAGTTAAGGATATCCACTGTAAATAGTGTAAATAAATTGTTTATTTATTTGTTGCTAGTAATAAACTTTGTTAAATTTTGTTATTTCAAAAATTTTGTGTCCGAGTTATTTATTTCTCCACATTGCTGCATGAAATCACGATATATGCATAATAATTGAAACAAATGTATAATTTTGCACACAAGATAAATAGAGAATTTTTTTAAGAATTTTAAATATTTTATTGGTATTCATTATAATTAAATAATCATAATCTTACATTGTTTTATTGGTCATAAATCAGTTATCACAATATTATATTAAATTATATGATATCAGTTGCCACACATCCTTTGTTTATCAGATTATTATATGCTACCACATATTTATTATATCATTACCTGAAGATATAAGATCATATTATATTATTTCATTATTTTATTATGGTAATAAAATTATAGTAAAAAGAAAAGATATACAGAATTAGTTAAACAATGAAGAATATTATTACTGTTATTTATTATTATTAGTTTCAGTGTAGTAGATTATGACATAAAATCCCTTCTCATATATTACTACCGTATTTTTAAATTAACTTAGAATAAATTTTATGAACCTGAGATTATTTTATTGAGCTAGATTATTGAATAGAAGATTAAGATTTAATTATTAGTTTAATCTTAGTGAGTAGAAGTTATTAAAGTCATAAGAATACTATGAGTTTGTTATTTGAAATAGTAATAAGGGGGGATAGTGTTCTTATGCCATTGAGGTAGTATCCTGTGGGATATTGGCTCAATGTAATCTATCTTGTCACCTGTATTTTCACTTCAAGTCTCATGAAAATATTGCATACAAGATAAATAGAGAATTATTTTAAGAATTTTAAATATTTTATTGGTATTCATTATAATTAAATAATCATAATCTTACATTGTTTTATTGGTCATAAATCAGTTATCACAATATTATATTAAATTATATGATATCAGTTGCCACACATCCTTTTTTTATCAGATTATCATATGCTACCACGTATTTATTATATCATTACCTGAAGATATAAGATCATATTATATTATTTCATTATTTTATTATGGTAATAAAATTATAGTAAAAAGAAAAGATATACAGAATTAGTTAAACAATGAAGAATATTATTACTGTTATTTATTATTATTAGTTTCAGTGTAGTAGATTATGACATAAAATCCCTTCTCATATTTTACTACCGTATTTTTAAATTAACTTAGAATAAATTTTATGAACCTGAGATTATTTTATTGAGCTAGATTATTGAATAGAAGATTAAGATTTAATTATTAGTTTAATCTTAGTGAGTAGAAGTTATTAAAGTCGTAAGAATACTATGAGTTTGTTATTTGAAATAGTAATAAGGGGGGATAGTGTTCTTATGCCATTGAGGTAGTATCCTGTGGGATATTGGCTCAATGTAATCTATCTTGTCACCTGTATTTTCACTTCAAGTCTCATGAAAATATTAAATATTTATTTAATTTATTTTTATAAACTGAACCTTATTCGTATTTTAAATTTGAGCTAGTGAAACATTTTAATTTTAATGCTGAATATTTTATTTATTAATTATTAACTGAGCTAGAACCCATTTTATTTTATATCATATATTATCTAGAAGTGAAGATGCATGAGAGCAAGGTTAGAATATATATATATATATGTCAACAGATGGCATTCTACCAAAAACACCGTCAAGCATATGTTTACATAAATGTCAGAGCATGCATTCACTATCTCTAACTTTAATTCCACTTTCAGATCATGATTTCAAGCTATTTGCTATCATCAGTGAAAGACAGGAATTTTAGAAACTAAATCTAAACACAAACTCTGAGCGTTTATGAAACAGTTTCTATTCAGCTTGCAAGCATGAATCTTTTAGACACATAATGTCTTCAAACTCAGCATAGCAAGCCAGATAGCTACATGGCCATCTGTTGACATAAATACAAGTGTTATCAAGTTTTTAACTTGTTTTTTGTTTTTCATAAATGTACCTTTGAGGTCTTTCTAGCAATGATATATATATTGCAGAGGCTTCTACTATGTTGTGATGCTGAACTGAGATCAGACCCATGTAGCTATCTGGCTTGCTTTGCTGAGTTTGAAGACATTATGTGTCTAAAAGATTCATGCTTGCAAGCTAAATAGAAACTGTTTCATAAACACTCAGAGTTTGTGTTTAGATCTAGTTTCTAAAATTCATGTCTTTCACTGATGATAGCAAATAGCTTGAAATCATGATCTGAAAGTGGAATTAAAGTTAGAGATAGTGAATGCATGCTCTGATGTTTATGTAAACATACACTGATGGTGTTTTTGGTAGAATGCCATCTGTTGACATAAATACAAGCGTTAGCAAGTTTTAACTTGTTTTTTGTTTTTCATAAATGTACCTTTGAGGTCTTTCTAGCAATGATATATATTGCAGAGGCTTCTACTATGTGGTGATGCTGAACTGAGATCAGACCCATGTAGCTATCTGGCTTGCTATGCTGAGTTTGAAGATATTACATGTCTAAAAGATTCACGCTTGCAGGCTGAATAGAAACTGTTTCATAAACGCTCCGAGTTTGTGTTTAAATCTAGTTTCTAAAATTCCTGTCCTTCACTGATTATAGCAAATAGCTTGAAATCATGATCTGAAAGTGGAATTAAAATTAGAGATAGTGAATGCATGCTCTGACGTTAATGTAAACATACGCTTGATGGTGTTTTTGGTAGAACGCCATCTGTTGACATAAATACAAGTGTTAGCAAGTTTTTAACTTGTTTTTTTGTTTTTCATATATATATATATAAGTATAGAAAATTTGAACTCAGATTTTCAAGCACCCTTTAACTATCCACACTAACACATACAACTGATACATATGACCACACATATGTAGAAAAGATTAATAATCACCAATATACATATTTGTGCTAAACCAGCCCTCATCAGTTGGTCCAGACTATCATCTCTCACACATATATAATCAATGCTCAGTTTATATTAAGATAGCAAATCTTTATACTTTAATAGACAGGCTTCAATCCACTGCAACCTCCAACTTTTCAACCATTCATATCATTGAAAATCTGATGATGAAAACTAAAATCCCATGCTGATGCTATTATTATTGCCATGCCCATGTTGACCTAAAGTCACTGTGACCCCTCATGTATAGGACAGTATCCACTAAATACATATAAGAGGGATGGACAGAATACAAGCTTAATATGTAAATATTTGATACCAGGCACTCTTCACAAACCTGGAGCTTTATTGTAAGTATAGAGGACTTGAACTCAGATTTTCAAGCTTCCTTTAACTATCCACACTATCTCATACAACTGATACATATGATCACACACATGTAGAAAAGATTAATAATCACCAATATATGTATTTCGTTCTAAACCAGCACTCATCAGTTGGTCCAGACTATCATCTCTCACATATATATAATCAATGCTCAGTTTATATTAAGATAGCAAATCTTTATACTTTAATGGACAGGCTTCAATCCCTGCAATCTCCAACTTTACAACCATCCATATCATTGAAAATCTGATGATGAAAACTCAAATTCCATGCTGATGCTAATATTATTGCCATGCCCATGTTGACCTGAAGTCACTCTGACCCCTCATGTATAGGACAGTATCTATTAAATACATATAAGAGGGATGGACAGAATACAAGCTTAATATGTAAATATTTGAAACCAGGCACTCTTCACAAATCTGGGAGCTTAATTGTAAGTACAGAGCTTAATTGTAAGTATAAGCTTGTATTCTGTCCATCCCTCTTATATGTATTTAATGGATACTGTCCTATACATGAGGGGTCAGAGTGACTTCAGGTCAACATAGGCATGGCAATAATATTAGCATCAGCATGGGATATGAGTTTTCATCATCAGATTTTCTATGATATGGATGGTTGAAAAGTTGGATGTTGCAGTGGATTGAAGCCTGTCCATTAAAGTATAAAGATTTGCTATCTTAATATAAACTGAGCATTGATTATATACATGTGTGGGAGATGATAATCTGGACCAACTAATTGGTGCTGGTTTAGCATGAAATACGTATATTGGTGATTATTAATCTTTTTTACATGTGTGTGGTCATATGTATCAGTTGTATGAAATAGTGTGGGTAGTTAAAGGGTGCTTGAAAATCTGAGTTCAAATCCTCTATACTTACAATTAAGCTCCCAGGTTTGTGAAGAGTGCCTGGTTTCAAATATTAATATATATATATATATATATGTGTGTATAGCACCGGGTTCGATTCATTGAGAGCTCACACTTGGTCTGCAAATAGGTTTTAGCTGGTTTACAACCTTATTTCTAATAAATTTATAATCTTATTTAATTATAAATATTACATGAACGAACTGGCACGTTCGAGCAAAGTGGAAAATATTATTGATAGCTTTAGCTGTCAATAATACCCACGATCAGATCGAGCTATGCAATGCATAACAGATCACATTTCCAGATCGGAGCCCACCTCAGCTGCTAGATTCAAACCCCTACTATCCAAACACTTTATTTGTTATAGAGTAAACCCCAGGTGCCAGCTAGTCTAATACTAACATGTTCGGACAGTAGACCCATAATCCAGCACTCAAAAAGTCCCTTAATTAGCTTAGTCTATTATTTTAATTCAATAACAAAATATAGTTTCAATTAGTGATGAAAAGAATTGACCAACAAAATAAAGTTTTAGTTTATAAAGACAATTTATTTTAATTAACATTTAGTAAACTAATTTTAAATATTTTATAAATCTTATTTAACTAATATAACACATGCACATTTATAATTTACTCACTATAATATCTTAGGAAAAATCATTAAATAATATTTAAAAATTTAAAATACAATGACATTAATATACTAACGCATGAACACACACAACATTTTAAACACACATTTTAATAGTTCATCTATGGGTGCTATAGAGTTTTTAAACTTTATTCTTGATGCTTTATGAATGCGATGGCTACTTTAGAAATGAGTATAAGAAAATGTTATTACCTAGGATTTTGAATGTGGATACTTCTTGCCACTTGCTGCTTCTAATGAAGTATTTTTAACTGGTTAGATTTCAAGTTTTTTTGTGTATTGATGTTTATTATTCTGAGGCATTTTTTTTAAGACAATTAGATATTGAGTGGCTTCAGGTTGTTATGCAGGCATCACTTTTATTGGATAGATTGGCTGTTTTCATTGGACTTCAGGCTAGATGTTTTCCAAGGTTTTAATGCTGCATTCTTGATTCTGGATCCATAATAAACTGACTGATATAACTCTCTCAAACGCAACTCAAATTCAACTCGAACTCAACTCAAACTCGACTCTAATGCAACTAAGACTCAACTAACTATCCGATAAAAATTGGCTATTTATACATACGATGTGTTGTCATTTTGATATTCTCTAGCAATATCTGTTGTTGAAATTCCTTTGATAATCTTTTAATTACATGTTTTTGATGATCATTTAATTAGTAGCAAACGTGTTGTTTTTATATTTTTATTAGTAGTCACCACTGAGTGTTTTTAATTTTTTTAACTTTCATTTATTTTTCAATATAATTTTAACATGCACATATACATGCACTTATCATTTCTTTGTTTACTCTCGCACATATATATTTTATTAACAAACGTACATTTACGCACATGTATAATTTAATATCAATTCATTATTTAGTTTTTAAGATTACTTTTTTTTTAACTCGAATGAAAAGAGATTTATATTTTTAAACTTTACATTACATTTTAACTAATAATAATAAGAAAAAACTCTTTACTTTTTTTAAAACTTTTAGACTTTTAATCTTATGTTTTCTTTGATGAAAGATTTTTATTTTAATAATTTTTTTTAACAAAATTATTATGTGCCAACACAATGTTGGTACTATATATATATATATATATATTCTAACCTCCCCCCGCGCATCCTCACCCCAAAAATATACTGTTTATTACGAATATTACGGGTTCTAGCTCAGTTAACAAATAAATAAATGAAATATTCAGCATTAATTAAAATGATTACTAGCTCTAATTTTAAAATACAAATTCGATTCAATTTTAAAATGAATTAACAAATATTTACTATTTTCATGAGACATGGAGTGACAATACAGGGAATGAGATAGACTACATTGAGACATTATCCACATGATACTACCTCAATGGCATAAGAACACTATTCCCCCTTTTACTATATCAAATAACTAACTCATAGTATTCTTACAACTTTCTAAGCTCTATTCACTATGATTAAAATAATAATCATATCTTAATCATTTTTATAACAAGAATCTAGTTTAATTAAATAAAAATGAAGTAAAATAAAATAAAATCTCAGGTTCATAAATTGTATTCTAACTGATTTAAAATTACAGTAGTAAAATATGAAAAGGGAATTTTATGTCATAATCTACTACACAGCAACTAACAATAATAAAATAATAATAACAATAATAAATATAATATAATCTTATTTCTTCCTAAAATGAACTAAATAAATACATACGTGGTAGTATTTTAATAATCTGACAACAGAATACGTGTGGCAACATTAGCATATAATTTAATGTAATATTGTGGCAACCGACTTATGACCAATAAATAATATAAAATTATGATCTTTTAATTTTAACATACCAATAAATTCTCAAAATTCTTATAACACTTTTATGTTTACCTTTTGTGCAAAATTTATATGTCTGTTTCAATTATAAATGTATCGTGATTTCATGCATCCATGTGGAGAAATAACAACTCAGACACAAAACTTTAAAACAAATTTAAAAACAAAGTTTATTAACAACATAAATAAATTAACAATATTTTTACACTATATACATTGGATATCCCTTACTCTCATATCTCAACTTAGTTTATTAGTTTATAAAATGAAATCAAATTTTTCTTTTCCTAGTTAAATCTTATTTTTTTAACACTTAAGAAAATACAGTATTATTACTTGATTTATTATTATGGTTAGCTTATTACAAAATGCATTTCTTATATGCTTATCACAAACACTTTGCATCCCTAATATTATTAAAATTATTATTTTTTTTTTTTTTTACAAAATTTACATTCGTAGTAAAATTCGACAAAATAACAAAATTTAGTTTCATATTGGTTGTATGGAATCTTACAAAGTCAAAACATTGTTCTACATTCGGTATTAGGTTTTTATTGTTCATTATCAGATGTTTATTAATCCTAATATTCTCATTCAAGCCTTACTTCGGATGATATAATTACAACTATTAATATACCATGCACAAGTATATGTTTATTATACATTATTGAACTATTTTCTTAATAAATATGCAATACTTATTTTCTAAATATTATTTAAAACATTCAAATTTTATTATCACTTTTAAAATACTTGGTTTAGATTTCTTTTCAAAATCTTATATTCATTTTTGAATTAACTTTACAATGTATTATATGATTCTTTCTCTCTTTATGATATTTTGGACTTTCAATTTTAAAATTACACAATTCTATACATTCAAGCAAATAAACTATTCTTACACAAACGATAACAAATCTTCAGTTATATTTTATTCATTATTTCATTGAAAATATCTTTCTGACCGATGCAGATTCATAAATAAGGATAGCGAAGATAGATGCATAGGATCAAAATACAACTAGAATATTACTCGTCATATATCTTGACAATCATGGCACAGTGAGTTAAAAGACACTATAGAGGAGTGACCTTTACCTGTCTACCAACCTCTATTATAGGAACGATGCTAAAGCTATTTCTTCAGCTTTATTCTTACATCAAAAGTTTAAAGATATGCAAAACACTGTCCAAACTATATGTGTTCAGTCATAGGGCTTAGTTAACTATACTGAAATCACACAAAACTAAATATGATCCAAATCCTTTATTTTTCCTATTTCTTAAAAAAAAACATCATCTTGGTTTCCTCTCCACTAGTACTTCCAAGTCACTATCCGATCTTATTTCTCAAGATTTTTTCTATACTGTACATCGACAAATACATATCTGCATTACTAACAATAATAAAATTCATTTATTTTAAAACTATTCCACTGTTCTATAAGACAGCTTGCTTACTACTTTCCTCCGTATATTTAATCATATACAAACTATTTGAATAACTGAATACTTTATCACATGAAAGTTCAAAAGAATCACACAATTGTTCTGTTAAATTATATTATTAATATACTTTAAATAAATTATTGCATGCATATTCCGAATTACTCCTATCTCATAATATGTTAAAAATGTTGTATAAAGTGTGTACATATAATTTAAACTTTCACACTCCATTCTTAGTCAATAGATGATCTAAAAAAATACATTATGCATTATAAACACCTATTAAAATTACCAAATGACCTTTATCTCCTCGATCGCGTTCCGTAGGCTTCACCATCCATTTGATCCTTGTAGATATAAGATTCACATCCATACACTTTATTTTAAACAATATTTTTATAATTTTATCAAGCTATTACATTTAAATTTTAATATTACTAAATTTATGTTTATATGTTTTCCCTAATCTCACATAACATTTTATATTTTAAATAAATTAGAAAAAATATTTAAACTATATTTACTGTACTTCTTTATCAAACTTTCTTGAAAAACCGTTCATACTAAAGCTAAAAAAAATGTTTATTATTTCTTCTTCAGTCACTTCTTGTTCAATTTTAAGGTAAAACAATTATTGCTCTGTTTAATAATATTCATATATGACAATCCTTGGTTTTTATAATATTTAATACAATTATTAATTATGATATTAGTTAATCCCGTAAAGAAAAACGTCTACATATTCTCTTCTAATATTTTTCTGCTAATATTTTCCCGCGTGACTTTTATGATGCATCTTCTATGTACTTTAATTTAAATATTCAGTAAATTTTTCTATCTCCATGGATCCATTTTCATTAATTAATTTAAATTTCCATTTTCCTAATCAAGAATTCCTCCAATGACCACTTTATAATATTTTTTAATTCCTCTTAGAGAAAGTTTTTCTGTTCTTTTTCCCTAAAAACACAATAGCTCTTTCATATTATTATTCTATAACTTTTTTTCTTCTTTTAAGATTCTGGTACTATATATTTTGTAATGTTTCCTTTAAAAAGGACAAACATTCTTTCTCTGTTATAACTTTTATATAATTTTTCTTTATGATATACGCATCTTAATTTTTCCATAGAGAAGAATAAAATAACTTCAGAGTAGCCTTATAAATTTGTGCATCATAATTTTTCCTGACAGCAAATAACTTCTCTTTTAAGTTTTCCATATAGCGTCCAAATTATATTCCTCTGAGTTACAATAATAAGTTTCTGGTTGAGCATAAATAAAGCTGTATCAAGGCACTTTACAAATATTTTTCCTTTATCATAACTTCTATATACTGTTTTCTGTAGTATTTCCATTTTTACTGTAAGGTTTTGGCTAAACTTGAATAAAATATCCTGGTAAGAAAACTTTTAAAAATTAGCCCTCCATGTAAAGGCAGTCCAAAATATTATATTTTAAAAAGCTTTTAAAATAAATACAAAATTTTAAAATTATATTACTTTTCTAGCTTACGATCTTATCCAGTTAAAAAATATGTTACTCCCTCCTTCACTTACACATTACTTTTTCCCGCTTCATCTAATTCCTATTTTCCATCTGCTAAATTACCTCCATTGATTGGTTAATGACTTTTTTAGCGCAAACAAATTTACACATTTTAGTTTTATAATAGATTAAACCTTTTAAAATAAAGAATTTATGACATCATGTCTTAAATATTATTTAGAATAGTATTTTTTAACTCAATTATAATTTTATCAAAATCATTTAAACTTTAAAACAATTATTAAAATATCATTTAATATTTCCAACTTTTACTTTAACGATAGCAATTATATTTAGTTTTATAATTCACAAACTTTATTATTATATTCTAACAAGCATGTGTGTGAAGGTATATAATATACAGTCACATGATTACTAACTTTATCAGATGATTTTTTTTTTTTATTTTACGTCTCGGTCTAAATTACCAAAACTGATATCTTTTATAAAAATTTGGAAAATAATTTTAAAATGTAGAACTAAATATAATTCTCACCATCCTAAAGTTTATTTTAAAATATACTCTATTAATTTTGACTATTAAATATAATTATAACACTACATATAGCATTTATTTAATTTATTAGTTTTAAAATATCATACTCGAATTATTAATATATTTTTAACTATTTATAGCTGTGTTATTTTATATGGCCAGCTTTTACAACCATAAGCAAGGATATAATTAAGCTTTATTTAACTGTTTCCTTTTAAAATAATCCATTACACTTTTATATACCAGGTATTTTCAGCCTTAAATTGTACTATAAAATCTAATCAATCATACAATTATCAATATATTACACAAACGTATTTTAAAATTTAAAATTTTTTAGCAATTGACCATTCTACCTTATTATGACCTATAGATAAGGGCACAATATATATATATATATATATTCTAATATTTTCATGAATAAATAATAAATTCATAGTAATATTTCCAAGAGCTTTCCTCTAGTAAATATATAATAGCATACAATAACAAATATTTCCCTCAGAGCTTCTTTCTCAAATTATAAGAATGTGTGTGATGAGATTTAAAATCATTATTTTTTTTCTTTGTTATTTTCTTCTCATTCTCAAACTTTGTTGTTTGAGAAGTCTTATAAAATATTTTATCCTCCAATAGCTTTTTCCAAATATTGTTAATTATCTTCAATTAACACTATTTATTTATGCTCTTAGATCTTTTGAAAATCTCTGTAGCTTCCCTTAGCAATCTTTGGCCATATGGTTCAATTTTTGCTAGAATGTGTGTTTTATTAAAATTGCTGTCATGGTTAGTTAATTTAATATATGAATAAATGGCAGATGAATTGGAAATTTTCTCTTACAGCCAAAATGTGTTTTTTCTTTTCTTATGTTTATTCTTTGTTTTTAGGCACACTTTTTTTGTTTATACTATTTAAGCTAATAACCTGAAATTAAAAAAAAATACCATTTTTAATTCCAGGTTATTAGCTTAAATAGTATAAACAAAAAAAGAGGGCCTACAAATCAAACCTAAATGTACTCGCTGATTTAAATCTTAGTTGTTACTGAAAATGCAAAATCTAGAAATCTTTCTCAAAATAAAGATAGTACAGTGCTATTATTATTTAAAGTTAAAGTAAATAGTTTTAGAATAAGGTAAAAAAAATATATTTGGCAACTTAGTAGTTTTATGATGACTTGAATTTCTTTTTCATTTTTATTATAAAATGTTGATGTATTAAGTTTTTTAATTCAATATTTTCTAATTAACACTCAAGTTTCAGAAACTATGTCTCATTAAAAAATTATTTCAAGAATTGTAAAAGCTATAACTATTTTTTAATGAATTATAGTAAACAAAGTTTTTTTATATATTTATTTGTAATATAAATTTAAAGAATAATACTTTTTTTTTTTGCTTTATCCGTTTGTTCTTTTTTTTTTTATTTGTGCATAAATATAAAATCTCGAAAGAATCCAAATAGAGATTAAAATGAATAAAATATTAATTTTTACAATAAATATTATATATTATAAACAACAAAAAAAGCATTCGGCTTAGAAATATTTTTTTCAAGCATCTAAATGTTATATTATTTAGTTAATCATTAAAGACATTTTCTAAATTATTTATAAATAAACTATTGCATTCTGGTAATCTTAATAGATTTTTTTATTTACATTAAGTAGCTTTCAATTTATATTAAATTGATGCGATATAAACTTTTTAAAAGGTCATCTACAAATAATATAACATTTTATTTATTGATGTATTGATAAAAAAAAATATATCATTCTCCGCAGCTCATGTTTCAAACACCACAAATTTAATCAACGGACATGAAAGAAGACAAATTTCGCATCAGTTATATCAATTTCATTTCTATTTAAATATCAACTAATGCAGTGAACATATATTAATATACGTTTATATACACATATGATATTATTAGATCAACTACTTGTTCCAAGAACTGTCTCGATTCTACGTAAGATAAATTTATATAATATTTGAACAATATCTGTTGAAATATTAAATCAGTCACTATGAAGAAAAACAAACTTTTCTGACACGTACCAGTGAGGAATAACAATCTTTTATTTGTTATTTAATTATGATCCATCAACAATATTGAATTGAGTGATCTCTGAGTCATGGATGATATTAAAATTATTCTCAATTATTCAAATTAATTTTTGGTTGCATCCTTTATATAAAATGAAGTATCATCTTGAAATTTTTCAAACTGTTTAAATAGTTTATAGCATGCCGAATAAAGATAGATTTAAAATTATTCTGATATAGGTATCCAACATATAATTGTTCTATCACAGTTTTCACTATTAAAAAAAAGGCATGCTGAGTGTTGCATTTTTAAATCATCCATAAACAGTAATCTGGAAAAGTATATTATTTTTACTTAAATATGAAGGCTTTATCAAAATATATAATAATCTTCTAGTCATTTATTAGCTTATTTTTATGCTCTAGATATAAATTTTCATATCATAGTATTTTGAAAATAAGGGCTTTGAAACTGTAGTTTAATCTACCATGACTCTGCATGTGAAGCTGTAACTTATTATTTTGAAAAAATTGAAACTCTTAGATTTTTGCTAGAATAATTTATTCTATAGTAATTCTCGTATTTGTACCAACTACTTTTCACAATAATTATGATTTCCAATCAGTCATCATCACTTGATTTTAATAGGTTTCATATTCTCATAATTTAGTGTAAATAGTTATTAACCTTAAGAATGACTATTCTGAAACATTCGCAATTTAATTATCTTTAATATTGATTTTACATCTAATTGGTTCTCATATTTTAACATTTTTAATGCATAAGAATCAACATTCTTTCTCACAGGTTTATGAAACTAATGAAAACCTTTTACTAGATATTTTTTGCCATCTACTTGTAAAAAGCATCTTTTTTGCTTGTGATAGTCTGTCAAAAGTATATTTCTAATACAAGAAGTGTTCCTGCTATTTTGTAAAACTTCTATGTATAGATAGTACATAAACCAGTATTTAAATATTTTACTGTTGTAAAATGTTTTTGGATGATTAAGTAAAAATATATTAAATAAGAAAATATTATCATATATTAAATGATAAAATATTATTCAATGAGCTGACTAAGTTTAAATGTTTTCCTTTCTTCATTTATCTGACTAAATAAAAATAACTAGATATCCACTTACAGACCAATAATACATTTTCTAGATAAACTGATTATTTAGCAACTATCTGAAAACAATTTTTGATCTTACTAATAATCTAAAAAAAATCTCAAGTTTTAATTAGCCCAGCTCCTGAAGTTAACATAGATGTTCTAATTAATGTGCTTTAAACTTTTTTCATATTTATGTGATAAAATAATTCAACCTTTATATATATTGTATGGTCCATCAATATCTTAAGGTTTACATTATTTATGTTCTTCATATTTGGTGCCAATTATACAATTTATGTTCTTCATATTCAGTGCCCAAATTATGTTTGATTTGCTAATTCCCTCATTTGAATATGTCCGATAATCTTATCAAGCGCAATTATTTTTCCTGGTCACATGACCTACTTAATTAACATAACTACACTTGAATAATTGTGAGAAAAAAACAGCTTTTAATTTATTTGAAAGGTGCCAGAATTCTATACAACAGTGTTCTTTAATCCTTAGTCCGCGGCCCGGCACTGGGCTGCAGAACTTTTCTGCAGGTCCACGTGCTAGACGGGCAGTAAAAAGTTTGTAATAATAAATAATAAGAATTTAAACTTTTAATTAATATAGCCAATTTTTATTTATTTTTTCATCTCATTTTTACCCAATTAAAAAAAAAAAGAAAACAGAACGAAAACAAAATCTAATCTATCATTCATAAATTAATTTGTTTTTCTAGTTATCACGGATGTTTATTGGGGGGGTAGAATTAAATTTTTTATTACTTTTCTAAAAAAAATTTAAAAAAAAGTTTTTTATTATATAAACTCCATATATATATATATAATTTATCTTATATATTTAACATTGTTGTTTTGATCAGTTATAACAATTATGCTTATCTTTAAGAAAATTTATCTATAGACTTCTGCTGATCTGCGAAATCTTATCCTTATTTTTACTGGTCCACAGGATGTGAAAAGATTGAAGACCACTGCTATACAAGATTTCACTGGCTCATCCCCTTTCTTATTATTAGCCACACCAGGAGAATTGTATTTTCTAAAAGAGCATTAGCAATTTATTTGGTAAAGTATTAATTGTTGAATTTAAATAATTTTATCTTATTAATAACAACCTTAAATAGACAATCACACAAATTATATACCTATGAATTATTAAATTATAATTATGAATATTTTAAAAACTAAATAGAGAATAACAGTATAAAAACAAATAAATTCAAATGATTATTAAACACTATTGTTTTCTAAGATTCTGATTCCTTTTTTTATATAGTCTGATGCAACATAGCATTTTTTATCTTAATAGTTCAAGAAAATAATCACTTAAATTATAAAATAAAGTCTAACCAGTAAGTTGAATTGTTCAATTTATAACACTGTGTAGATTACCATGCATGGTTTTTATTGTCCTGGGAGAGATCCATTATACTCTGTTATTTGCAATTTGTAAGTAATCTGGGATTCAAGATTTAGTTAGGCAATGACTTCACTCTCAGCATTTTAAGACTACAGAAAGGAAGAAAGATCAGCAAATAATTTTTCTCTACTCAGACATATTATGATGATTCAATATGCTGGTGAGAGTAACTTGGTGCAATCTTTATGACTTCATAGAAAATCAATTTTATATTAATAGTTTGTTTTCTTTAGAAGATGAATATCTAAGACTTCTGATACATGATGTATTTTCTTTCTATATACCTTCCCTGATTTAAATCAGTTGTGCATATTCTGTTGACATCTTTTAACTTTAACAAAATTTAAAGTAATTTTGTTCACAGTATCATCTTTTTTCCCCTTGGTGGCCATCTTTGATGACAGCGAAAGAATGCTACAATTTTAACTTTAAATATTGTTAATTATTATGTGACAAGAATTTATTTTCTTATCTTAGCAAAAATCAAAGAAACCCATTGTTATTCTCTTTATATCTAGTTAATTTCTTTAACTTAAAAAAATATATGATCTACATTGTCTAAAAATAAAGTCAGATGATCTTTTAAAAAAAAAATTATCCTTTCTTTTCAGGAATTTAATAATTTAAAAACTAAACTGCCAATGCAAAACTTGTACCAAAACAAATACAGTACAATACCTCCATGATTGACAACAAGAGTAAAATAAAGTGTTTAACCTTCTTTTTATTCTTAATAACTTTTAACTTTTCCAATCAATCATCCTAATATTGAATTACTGTTTAGTCTTATTCAATAATGTACATCTGAGGTCTTTCAGGTTTAAGTTAATCTGCTTTATTTTACAAGGCTATCTATTCAGATAATTTGCTGTATAAAACCTTAACACTCTAGAATTGTATGTTTCATTATCTCCTCTTTCATTCATGAGAGTAAATGCATATGGACCATTCTTCCTATCTATCTGATATGGTTCTTCATACAAATTCTGGATCTTTTTACAGATAGCCTTCTCTGTTTGGCTAACTGGGTTTACTCTACTCCATACTTTTCCCCCTCTTTTGAAACTGATGGATTTTGAACCCTTCCTATATGTTCTTAGGTCAGCAGCATGTCTTATTCTCAATGTTGCCTTCCTCTGATTCATCTCTTTATCAATACATTTGGGTATGACTAGTAACTTGGCTTTGTGCAGTCTCAGCATGGGTTGTTGAAACAGTAGTCAAATAGGTGCGAAATCTGTGAAATTCTCAATCCAGTCGATGTAATTAACCACCTATGGCAAATGTTTCACCCTCTCCCTGTGGTTCAATGATGTCTACATTCTAAAAAGATGTCCTAATTCTCTCAACACCTATTTGCATGGATTTTACTGAGGATTACAAATGGACAATTATATGCTATATTTCCATTTTCCTCTATCCACTCCATCCATTCATTCACTAAGAAGAGTCCCAAGGTCAGATAAAACAGCCCTTGGATTAACTACTTTAGAAAAATGTTGGATTGTTAATAATTGTATGATGTTTCTTCCTTAGCCTGCAACATAGGATATGCAGACCCCAAATTTGAAAAAACATCATTAATTACAATACATATCTAATTTCCTTTGGAACACAGGTAGTGGCTCATAAAAATCAATAGCCATCAAGTTGTTGGATTTTTTTAAGAATTATGGGGTTCAATGTACCTGCATATGATCTGTTGGAAGGTTTAGTCTTCTGGCACACTTCATTTCCTTTTAACATTGGCTATTTGATACCTCATACTTGACCAGTCATATCATGTTTTCAACAATCTCTCTATTTTATGAAACCCCATAATGCTTCTATAGGAGTGAGTATGCATAGTTAACTTATTGCTTAAGCCCTTAGACACTATCATTTTCCACATTCTTTTTTAATATCCATTAAGTACCACAACATCCCCTCTCTCAAGCAATACCTTCTCCCATTTTTTCAGAGTAACTTTTCCTGGATTCATATTTATTTTCTGCTATCTCTAGATTATCTATAATTTTTTGGTATCTTGAATCTTATTTCTGTTTATCATCACAGTGTCTAAGTTCATCTTCAATGTATGTAACTATTTCCATGCCTACTGCCACCAGACATGCCTTCCATCTGCAAATGGCTAGAAACCTCAGGATCTGGATTGTGACTTAAAACATCTGCCACCCCATTTTCTGTCCTCTTACAATATTGTATAGAGTAGTTAAATTCTTGAAGAAAAGGGCTTCATGAATTAACCTACTATTGGTCAGATAACTGTGAGTAAGGAACTTCCAGACTTTTGTGATCAATTCTGACTATCACCTCATCCTATCAGAAACTGCTGAAATCTCTGGAATGCCCATATCATTGCCAGTGTTTTTCCTCTGTTACAGAGTAATTTATCTCAGGCTCCATAAAGGGCCTGCTAATGAAATAAATTATGCCCTGACTGCCATCTTCAATTTGCATCAGTGCTGCTCCCAATTCATATCTTCTGCTGTCCATTTACACTATGAAAGGTTTTTTAAGGCAGGATTGGCTCAAAAAGTTCTCCTTGACAGTTTTTAATATGACTTCATGTTTGTCCATCCATTCCCATGGAATATTTATTTGTAATATTTGCAGCGAAGGCTCCATATCTGTTGCAAATGTCTGGTAAAATTTGCTATAAAAATTACATAGCTCTAGAAATGACTTAACCTGTTTTATTGATCTAGGGACTGAGAATTCTCTAATAGATTGTATTTTATTGAAATGGGGATTAACTTCTTTTCTGCTGATCAAATGTCTTCAACTTAATACAACTTTTGTTAATTAATTTGAATGTCCTTGCCTTCACATTTTTGTAAAAACATTTGGAGATGTTTCAAATGCTCTGGTGGGCTTTTTGATGCAATTATGACATTGTCCACATAATGGTAACCAAACCCTTTATTTCCAAAAAATAATACCCTATCCAAACACTTCAACAAACCTGTCCTACTGTTCTTTAAACCAACCCAGTAGTCTGTTAAACTGGTAAGATATACCATCATATCTGAAAGCCATATACTTGTGGTCTGCTGAGAGTAGTTTGATCTGACAAAAATTGGCAGTCAGGTCTAACATCGAAAAAAATTTCTTTATCACAGAACCTGTTCAATAATTTGTTTATAATTGGACTTTCTGATCAGGCCAGGTAATCCTATTCAACTGTATAGTGTCTAGGCATAGTGTCATTGACCCATCTTTTTGCCCACTCTTTTTTCCTTACCTACATGCACAATTTTTTTTCTCAAAACAAAGTTTAGTATTTTATTCATTTATAATTTTATTCCTATCTCATGTTCTGGGTTACTATTATGGCTCATAAGCAACAATGTTGGATGACATTGCACCATCTATCAGTATCTTAGGGTTTATATGATTTATATTCTTGATGCACAAATTACATTCGATTTGCTAATTCCCTCATTTGAATATATCCGATAAATTTATCAAGCACAATTATTTTTTCTGGTCACACAACCTGCTTAATTAACATAACTAAACTTGAATAATAATTGAGGAAAAACCTGCTTTTAATATATTTGAAAGATGCCAGAATTCTATACAATAATTCACTGAAACCAAGCCACATTTTATCCTGTATCAAGAATTATTAATTTTAATATCCTCAATTATTTTTTTAAATGTAAGTACCTTTATTTTTATATAGAAATGGTAATAGTAACAAATCATTTATTTTTTGGCTTTACACAATATTTAATAATACAAAAATATCCTTTTGCTCTAATGTAATTTATATTCAGTCTAAGTAATCATTGACTATTTAAATAGTAGTACAATCATATTTTTATGACTGGTTTTTGCCTTTATTAGTGACACTTGGAAGCTGGAAAGTATTGCAGTTTTAAAATTCAGGCTTTGAGAATTAAAAGTAAAGTGTAATTAAGCTGTTTGTTAGATGCATAACTATGATTACTTTAAGCTTTAAATTTCAAATCTCATTGATAAAGGAAAAATTTAAAAACTGTTCTAAATGTGGATTTAAATGCCCCACCATCTAATAATCTTTAACTATTCAAGTCTAATGATAGATGGCACTAAAGTAGTGAGCTATTTTTGTTTTATCAATTTTATATGTTATTCTGATTTTACTATAATGTATTTTTAGAATAACTTTGTTATTATAAAAGTACAATATTTATTTAATTTATTAAATAGAAGAAAATACAGGTATTTGGTGAATTTAAAAATGTATCTAACTTTTTTGAATCTCATGATGTATTGTTAAAAATAAAATCTTTCAAAAATAGCTTATATTACATCATATATTGTAAAAATGTGTACAAAATGATAGTTATCATAAGGTGTTTTATTCTTTGGATGAGTATACTAATGAATTGATGTATAAAGTTTGCACAAAATAAATGTTAATAAAAGATTTTTTCCATTAATTAGTATCTTGAATATTTTTAAAATATAAAATCTTAAACTATGATTTTAAAATTAGTTTTGCTATAATAAGTTTTTGGTAAAATTATGGTAATATTTAATCACTATAGTTTATATTTACCCCAGAATTTTAAACATTACATTTAATTATTATGAGTTCAAAATTATATGCATATATTTTGCTAATAATAGATGAGGAATGTTTTGAATTATAAAATATGAGTTGACATAATAACTTAGCACTTATTTTCATAATTACTTGTTTTATTTCTAAATTTTAATAATTTGTCTACATTACTATTTTTTGTATCCTTTCAAAAATGATGGATCAAAATTTCACTGTAATATAAAAACTTTTTTCTCTAGCATTATAAAATACATCACATTTTTTAAGAATTAAAAAGACTGAATAAATTAAAGGCTAGTCAAGATTAAGTTTCTATTTAATCATAAATTATTAATAGAAATATTTAATTATATATTTTTTCTGTTTATTTCTTTTTATTTTATGAAAAATTTAAATCTAAAAAGATTTCATTTTAAATTTCTTAAAAATAATCCTTTTTTGCAAACATTATTTATTTTAAATAATAAAAAAAGTTTAATATAAAAATATTTTTAAAAATTTTTCAAGTGTCTAAAGTTCTAAATGGTTATATTACTTATTTACTCTCTAAAATCATTTTTTTAAGCTTTGTAAATAAGCGATTCTGACATTTTTAATGCATTTCTTTTATATATAATAAACAGTTGCATTTTATTTTTATACATATATTAATAGCTGAAAATTGATTATATTCACTCATTTATGTGTTTATTAATTATTTTTATTAAATGAAAAGTGCTTGCTTTTAATTTTTTTAATAGGAAGATTGCAATCTATTATTGAAAATCATACCAATTATGTTTTAATGCACTGAAAAGTATTATTGGCCTATTCTACTTTTCCATTGAATATTTTGATGCTAAGTGGAATTTTTTATCAGGTACATGGCTTTAGGCCCATGAAATAGGTTTTTGGTTAAAAAGTATTTAACCAACTGACATTTTAATATAATCTAATGTGTTTTCTCATGTATTATGCTTATTTTGAATGTGAAATGTATACCGAGTTTTAAATCCTCCCCCTTCATTGTTAAAGTTTATTTGCTGGGTATTATAAAATTTTGTAATAAAAAATCAGAAATATATATCTTTAAAACATTTTACAAATTTTCACAACTAAAAAAAATATATGCATCATACTGATACTTTAATTATATTTTTTTTTTAAAAAAATTGTTTCATGTGATTAGATCCATGTACTTAGGTAACAAAATTTCAGATTGTATTCAAAATATTTAATAAAGAAATAAAGCAGATTAATGTGCTTTTAAATTAAATTTAAATACAGTTAGCACTAGTAATTAAAGTAGTTTTCAGCTATAAATGTTGAGTTTTTATTAAAAATTTCTAAGCAATCATATATATATTGAGACAGACACTTTACGATGTCTCAAATATATATGTAGAGGTACTTTGATACTAGTCCTGCAACACAGAGCATGTATTAAACCTACTGAACCTTTTCATATTCATATCAATCCACTGATAACTTTGTAATCTTCTGATCTGACCAAAATAATGTGTACACAGATCTTCTACATGATATGTTTTGCAAAGTTTGCAAAAAAAGTAATGTTTATATGGATCTTATACATGATATTTTGGCAAGATTTACAAAGTTATCAGAAGGTTGATATGAATGTGAAAATATGCAGTAGATCTAATAATGCTCCTTGTGTTAGGACTAGAAATAACTAAAATTTAAAAAAATAAATACAGAAATAGATACAACTTTTTACACTTACAACTTTAAACGCAACATTTTAAATCAAAAAAAAATTGATTTGCGATCTTAATGAAATGACACCATTATGCAAAAAAATTAATAGAGACATATATGATTTTGAACAAAAAAATTATTTGCCATACACTAATATGTATGACTTTCACTCTAACAACTTTAAAAACAACATTTTAAATAAAAAATTGATTTGTGATTTTAATAAAATGACACCATTACACAAAAAAATTAATACAGATAGGTATGATTTTGAACAAAAAGTTCATTTGTCATACACAAATCACAAATATGTATGACTTTTACACTAACAACTTTAAAAACATTTGAAATCAACAAAAAAATTTGGTTTGCAATCTTAATGAAATGACACCATTATGCAGAAAAAAATGTAACTTTAAATATGCACAAAACAAACACTAAATGCTTTTGTTTTTGTAAATATTATTTATAAAAACACATTAACTATATGCATATGATCCTTACAAGTGGTAATATATAACAGGGATTGTCACCTTGAAACAAGAGATTTTAGATATGCTTTTACCACACAAAATGGAGATCTCTACTAAAAAAATTTCTTCTGAAAATATAGCATGTGATTGCACAGTATGCTAAGATTTTCCACAGAAATGCTAATAAATGTTTTTTTAAAACAAATTAAACAAAAAAAGGGGGACCACAAAAAAATATTAATTATGAGACTTTTATTAGGTTTTTATCTTGGTGGAAACATTTATTTTATATTGTTATGTATACTTGCAGGGTTTATTTTCTTTCAATTTGATGTCATCACAACATTACACATTTATTGTAAGTGGGGAAAAGGTATCCTATCTTCCCTATGTTTCAGGACTAATACCAAAGTACCTATTTAGATAAATAGATGGGTTCTTCTAAAATTCTACTTTTAAATTAATTTAGAAATTTTTTTTAAAATTTTTTATTAAACATGTGTTATAAATGCACGCCCAGGAATATGTAAAATATATCTTTTATTTACTAAAGGAATGTAATATTTTATAAGAAAAATGAACTTTGTAGTACATTTTTATTCTTGTATCCATAAAATTATTTTTAATATAGTACAACAATGCTTAATCTCTGAAATATTTTAATCTGTTGTAATAAGAAAAAATCCTTAGTTAAGCATTGTCTGGATAAGTCATGTAATCAAATTAATTAGTATGGAATGCAAAAATTTCTTAATTAAAATCCTGTCTTATTTGAAATATGTACAACAATTTTTTAATTAAAAAACTCTGGCTTATCTAAAAGTATAAATCTAAAAAATCTAATGTGTGTGGGAGAACAATCAAATGCAAATCCTATAAAAGCTTCCCAAAATTTATTGTGTGATTAAATTATATTAGTTTGTATTCTATACTTCTTTCTGTGCATTGATGCATTCATTCTTGATAATATTCAAGATACTGGGACTTTTCATTCTACTACACAAGCTTTACTCATCTCCAGTAATTCTTCAAAATTAGAAGACTATTATTATCCCACAAATAGTTTAAGTCAAGCAGCTTGCTTCGCATTCATAATGGCATTCTCTGAAATATGAGAGGCTAGGAAATTTATCAAGATGAACTTTGTGCTCTAATTCTAACTTCATTCTCCAACATGTCCTAAATTGGTGGAAATCTAACTTCCTAAAGTACCACCCATCTTGAAGTCTCTCTCTATTTCAACTATTCAATATCAAGAAACACCTACCAAAATCAACATTATCTTTCAATGAATTTGCAGAAAGAAAAGTGATACACTGATGGACTTTAATGAGTAATAAGAACTTTTTTATAGTTCATAAACCAGACTTTATCCATTTTTATCTATATAAACTTGCATTCTGAATGTAAACTAATTACTATTAGATTTAAATAGTAGAATTTATTAATATTAATAATTTATTGTTAGTATAAGATTTTTTTGTATGTGCATTTTTCATTGATGAGTTGTTGTTTTTTTAGATTTTAGAATTATGTAATCAATAGACCTTAAGATACTTTTAAAATTTCTTACCATTGAATGGCAAATATTTTTAAGTGTAAATTTCTATTTTAAATTAAATCAGTTTCATAAATTGTTGGTATTAGTAATGATTGCAAATCTGATAGACAACGAAATTCTCCTTAAATAAAATAAAATGAAAAATTCATAAACTAATATTTTCTTAATAGATTTATTTCTAAATAATGTTTTTAAATGCTTATTAGTTATATGTATATGATAAGTATTGAAGTATAAAAATAAGATAGCCTATATATAGACAAAACCTGTATGACTAAGGATGTTGAATGCAATAGGATAGCTCATTATAAGTCACTGTATCTCTTTTGCATGGCCTGGGTTCAATTGCTCCACACTGTGCTTTAGCATACCATCTGCATGGGTTAGTAATAATAATAATGAGATTAGTTTAAAGTGTATACAACATAAGGATCATTTCATAACCAGTGCTATAAAATACTGGTAATGTTTGTTTTTGCCAGGGTGTTAGTGTAGATAAAAATAATGGTATGAAACAACCATATATATGGGTCTTATTTAATGTGTAACCACCCATGAAAGAGTACTACTTAATTTTATTTTATTTTATTTTATTTTGGTGTGTGGTTCTTTTATCTTATTATTTTAATTATATAAATTTGCCTGCAATTTGTGTTGCTATTATCTGTATATCAGTTGTTTATGTTAAATAAGAATCTCTTTCTCTCCTTGATCTAGCAGCAATAAAATTGATTATTATGTAGAGAACAGCTCATCATTATTAAAAAATTTCTGATCATGCTGAATAAATTTTCTAGATGTGATGTCATGTGATGCACTGTGGCTTCTCCTTTCTCAGAGTCAAGAATCTCTCAGCCACTATGCCCAAAGAAACATGTTATCCACCTTATCTTCCTTTGCCATTTCCCACTCTATGTTTTTTCCATATTCTTCTCTATTCTGCTCCATCTCATTTCCACAACATAATCTTTGTCAACTCTGTGTCCTTTATATCTAAATCCCCTTATCTTTTTCCAAACCCTGATTAAAAACTATGAACTCATTTTCTGTATAATCACTTTGTTTATATTTATTTTCCCACACCTTCATTATTTGTATCCTTCTGCTTGTAGGCATTTACATTCACTTGTATTCTGAAATTATATAATACTTTAAATTATGATATAATATATATTTCAACTTATATTACAAAATTAGAATGTGACTCTCAAACATATTGCTATTTCCTATTATATGCTCTCCACTTTGTCATATTTAATAGTATTTTTTATATGGCCCTTCAAAATTCTTTTGCATCTAATAAAAATGTGAAGTACCATAAGCTTTCTTTAATGTAGTTATAATTTAAAGCAATTGATAGTTAATGTATTAATTATAAACTCTTAAGCATAGCTTTTCAAATGAGGCATGTAATCATAATTTGGAATGTATAATTTTATGGAGATAATGTGCTTTATTTATATGATCTTATGATGGAAATGACTCTCAGACAATAAAATTACTACGACCAAAATTAAATTTAAAATATTCATTTATTTACAACACTAAGAATAAATACCAAACAATTATACATATAAGGTTAACAATAAAAAAAATATAAGCATGAAAACTGTTTATACATTGATAATAAATTATTTACATTCTTTACAAAAAAACTTCATGATTATTATATACCATTAACCCTTCCCTAAGTTTGTCTTTTAGTTCTTTTGAAATTATAAATTTATTATTTTATTATCTATGTGTTTATACTAATCTGATATATTTGCATCATTCATGAGTTATCTGGGATCTTCACAAACATTTTCCATATTACCTGATGCTTTGTAACTCCCAATATGTTGATCATCTTGTAATAGTTAAATTATATTTTATATTTAAAATTTGGTTTCAAATATTAAACTCCAATCTTATTAACAAAGTTATTATTGATGAGGTAAATATAAAAAAAATAAAATACAATATTTATGATGTATTTAAAATGAATAATAAAGTTAGGATTCTTTTATATATATAATGCAATTCATTTATGCATTCATTCTCTCTCTCTTACTTGTGTTTTTTGTTAATCTTAGATCTCAGTTATTCTTATTCATATAATCATTTATTCAAGTTTTATTCATCTATATTGAACACTTGTTCTGTACATGTTTCTACTATCTACTGGATGATCTGTCCAGACTTAGGAAAAACACTATAGAATCCTTTAAAATATTGAGTCTACCTTCGATGCATACTATATCATTATTTACTATAAAACATTATAAAGATGAGCAATTGATTTTATTAAATACTATCCTAATAGGAAGATTGAGATTTCTTTTATTTATGAGGGGTCATATTTTGGTAAGTAATCATTTTTTAATGAACTTACCCCAATTTTATCCTAGCTTCTTCAATAAGCACTTACAGTATGTACCAAGTCATTTCTTTGCTGAAAATCCTCCCATCTCATTCTAATAACTATCTGGGTATCACAAAGATTACACCCACTTAACTATTCATCAGTTTTTCAGGATGATATTTTATATATTCTATCATGGAATTTTAACTAATCTTCTCCTACAGTGTATTTAGCATCTAATACTCCACCAATTCTATATCAATAATATATTCTTCCCATGAAATACTTTCTTATCTATATCTGCAATCATGTCACAAAACAAATAATATATTTTTAATATTATTATCAATAAGATATTATTTTTCTAGCAAATGAGATCATGATATTGTCTTACATTAACATTCACTCTTTCTCACTCTCATAAGCATTATATTTTGTAACATGTTTATTATTCTTTTCAGGGAATCCTATCAGATTTTATTTATGATCACTAGTTCATTTTCCCTTTTGTTAAATATGTTTTAGCAAGAATAAATTCAAAATACCTTTTAATGTATTTTATCACACTTAATTTTCTAAAAATATATCATATCTCAAAATATACAGTTTTAACATTATATTCCACTCACACACACTTTTATATTATAACTCATAGCTACTCTCTTCCTACATTTAAGCATACCTTCAACACTATATACCAAATTGCAAACATAAATTTTTTAAATTGTCTCACTTTGGGCTTATATTTCATTTTAAACAAAAAAAATATTAGTGATGAACTTAAAAATAATTTTTTTTTAAAAAACTCATTTCCAATTTCTATTTTAATATTACAATGTTTACCCTGTAAATGTTTACCATTCTTCATATGTTTGTGTTCCTCTTCATTTTGTATTGCTAAAAGACATGTATAGTTAAACAGTCGGG